>PVKM010023785.1:0-20943 GCA_004027735.1 Carollia perspicillata
CCCAAAAGTAAATTAAGCAAACAAGTAGAACAAGAACAGAACCACAGAAATGGAGATCACATGGAGGGATAGCAACAGGGGAGTGGGAGGAGGAGAGAGGGAGGAAAGGTACAGAGAATAAGTAGCATAGATGGTAGGTAGAAAATAGACAGGGGGAGGGCAAGAATAAAGAGTAGTGTGGGAAATGTAGAAGCTAAAGAACTTAAGACACATGGACATGAACTAAAGGGGGGGAGTGTGGGTGGGAGGGGGTGTGTAGGGTGGAAGGGAATGAAGGGGGGGAAATGGGACAACTGTAATAGAATAAACAATAAAATATATATTTTTAAAAAACAAAAACACAAGGTTCCCACCTTCCTGGAGCTCGAAGTCCAGTAGGGAGGCTGACCTTACCGACCTCGAGGTAAGCAAAGATTTCACAGAGAAACACAGAAAGCGTGACTATAAAAAAAAAAGATAAAATAGATTTCTTCAAAATTAACCATCTCTTTGACCAGGAGCTTACTGCAGACACACATCGACAGAACAGAACACAGAGCCCGGAGTAAACACACAGATGTGCCCACCTGCTTTCTGACGAGGTGCAGAATCAACTCAGTGGGGAAAGGCAACCTCTCAACAGGTGATGGTGGGACAACCTGACATCCTCTTATCAAATGATGTCCACGTATCCAAAATGAACCTGAGTCCACAGCTCATATCAGATACAAAAATTAGCTCAAAACACATCAAAGATTTAAATATAAAACCTAAGACTATAACATCTCTGGCAAAAGACACGAAGTCTTTGTGAATGTGGGTTAGGCAGAGTGCTTACATACATCACCAAAAACAAGATCTATAAAAGAAAACATGTTATAAACTGGATTTCATCCAAAGCTCAGTGGTTGGCAGGTGGGAACCTCAAGGTGGGGGCGGCAGTGACCACAAAGTGGCAGCAAGAGGGAACTGGTGACAGACCTGTGTTCTGTATTTTACCTGTGGGGTTGATTACATAACTCTATACATTTGTCAAAGCTCAAAAATGATCTACCAGAGAGTGAATTTTAGTGTACTAAATTTAAAAAAATAAATTCAACAAAAAAGTAAAGAAAATTTAAAATAAAAAAATAAAACATTTTAAAAGTACAGTTAAGCAAATTAATGGGCAGGTCACTGAAAATATCTGCAACACATCTAAGAACTTTTAACTGGAGTATACAAAGAATTTCTACGATTCAATAATAAATATAAATAATAAAAAGGCAAACAACCTCATAAAAATGGGTAAGTGAATTGAAGAGATGCTTCTCAAAACATAAACGAATAGTTACCAAGACGTGAAAAAGTGTTTACTATCGTCACTCCCTGGGAAATGCAGTTAAAACCACATGAAGGCCCTGACCTGTGTAGGTCAGCTGGCCGGGCATCGTCCCGCAAAGCGACGGGTCGCTGGTTCAATTCCCAGTCAGGGCACATGCCTGGGTTGCAGGCCAGGTCCCTGGTTGGAGGCATGCAAGAGGCAACCCATCAATTACTTTTTCTTTCACACATAGATGTTTCTCTCCCTTTCTTTCTTCCTTCCTTCCCCTCTAAAAAAAAATAAATGAATATATAAAATCTTTTTTTAAAAAAGAGTGATTTGCAAAAATTGCAATCAATGACAAAACTAGGACAACCAGATCTCAGAACGCTTAAAAATAAAAAATGATTCATTTTAACATATTCAATTATTATCACAAAATAACTTTTAAAATAAACTTTTGATTCTGGGATAAGTTTAGGTTTACAGAAAAGTTTCCACATGCCTCTTAGCCAGTTTCCCCTGTTAGTACCTTACACTACTGCTAGGCTGGATAAATAGTAAACCAAGGCGGGAGGTGGGGAGACATGTCTCACTCATTAATTCAGCGACACCTGGTCTGATAAGACTGCCAGGTGTTCCAAAAATCACAAGAAAAACCATGATAGCACAGGAGAAGGGGAGCCCTTGAAGTTGCGCATGTATGGTTTCCACTACCTGGTAAAGAAAGCCTTTGAAACTGTGTATTAATCTCAAGATCTGCAAAGGTGAGGAGAGGGGGGGCATAGAAGGTGGCTGCAAGCATAAAACCCCTGAAATCCCAACAGAGCACTCAGACTAGCTGGGTGTCCCCAAGGAGCTTCATGCTCAAGCATATTTTATAAACACACTCACAACTCCATTTCTACTACAGGAAATGCCCCAAGTGGGGCACTCGGACTAGCTGGGTGCCTGCTTGCAGCCTCGGTCTCAAGTGGATTTCAAAAATAAACTTGCTATCTCATTTCCACTCGTATTGTCTCTTGCCTGAATTCTTCTCTTGTGAGCTAGACAAAAGCTGAGGAGGGAGAGCCCCCTAACTTGGTTCTCCCTAGTAACCCTACTATGGCACATTTGTCCCAACGAAGAAATCAGTATCAGTACATTTCTACAAACTGAACTCCAGACTATTCAAATTCTACTAGTTATTCCATTAATGTCATTTTCCTGTTCTAGGATTAAATCCAGGACTTGTATTACAAAGTAATTACCTTGTAACTTGTGTTACAAAGTAATTTCTAATGCAGTCCATCAGAAAATACTCTGGTTAACACCCTGACTGGAGCATGGAGCATCTTCCTGGACACCAAAAGGCTGAGGTTTCAATTCCTGGTCAGGGCACGTACCTAGGCTGTGGGTTTGATCCCCAGTCGGGAATGTATGGGAGGCAATCAATAGATGTTTCTTTCCCTCTCTCCACCCCCTCCTTCCTCTCGCTCTCTCAAATCAATAAACATATCCTTGGGTGAGGGGCCAAGAAATTTTAATAAGATATTAAGGTTAACAAAATAATTAATTAATAGTATTTATTAATACCCCAAATCTAAAGAATGCAATTGCCACAAAATTTTACTTGGACTTTCTTTTTACTGACACATAATTCTCTTCCTACTACAAAAACAAAACTGGAAAAAAAATTTTATGTAAATAGCAATATATACTAATGAGAGTTGACAAGTTAAACTATAAATATCTACTCCAAAAAATGCTTTTAATTCACTCATGAAAATATTACAGCCTATTCAAAATGAGATGTTTCCTTACAAATTACTGTAATGAAATCGAAGCTTGTTATAAAAATGAGACTACAATAAATGCCTCTCTCAATATTATTTATTTAATAAAAGTGGTTTCAAATCATTATGGTTTTGAACCTACCTAGGAGAGAACTAATCCAAGCAGATTTCTGACCCAATACTTTGAGTACATACCATCAGTCTAAATTCAAAGAGAGCTGGAAAAAAAAAAACCCCAAAGTTCTTCTCAGTTGCTTCGCTGTTGGTAGTGGTAATGGGTGCATGGCTCCTGAAAGTATTCTGTGTGCTCCGCAGGAGTAAGCAAACGAGTAATCTACTGATGTTGACGGAAGCCAGTTTTATCACTGTAGAAAAGGAGAGATACAGACACGGAAAGCGGGAAGCTAGTAAGACCCTGTGGTGCTGGGTCGGAACTGAAACAGTACGAAGCTACAGCAGAAGACGCGCACACTGACGCTAGTGCACACTGACACAAGCGCACACAGACGGCACAGGTGCACAGACCCCACTGTACCGAAAGCTCTGGCAGCAGCCACGTCTGAATAGCCATAAACACGCCTAGCCCCAAAATCTTAGTTCCTAAATACCACCTCCCACTGAAAGGAACCAGCGGTCGGTCCATGGAAAGGTGACCGGGACAGGAAAGACACGAGATGAGCCTGGATAAGGAATGTTTAGAACGGATGGGGACAGTCAGAAGGATACAGAAGCCAGTCTGAGGGGTTTCCGCTGTCCAAATCAGTTATAACATAATCATCAGACTGAATGCTAATAACAGACTATATAATACAGTGAATAAAAAGAAAAATCCATGAATCCATACTGTCACTAAAAATAAAAAGAGAAAGCTCTTTTTTATCGCAGACTACTACTAAAAGAACGGTAAGAGAAGAATCACCATTTAACAATATCACAGTGGTAACTGATTCAGGCAAAGATCATGAACAGATGCGTAAAACCACTGGGCGAGGCTACCTCCCTCCCTACTGGGTACCTGCCAGTCCCAAAGGGGGAGAGGCATCTTACCAGTACAGAAATACAGCCGAAGCCACCTTACCATGACCGACGTTAATATGGCCATTCCCGGGACAAAACGACAGGCTGTGTCTCGCAGTGCACACACTGAGGGGGATTCAATGCCTGCCAAAAACGCACCAACTCAATCTGATCACCCAGAATGAAGAATATTCTATAAAATGGCCTGTTCTCTTTAAAGTGTCCATGATATGAAAGACAAAAAATGCTAGAGAGCTGTTCCAGATGTTAAAAGGTTAAATGCACATGACAATTAAATACAACACACAATCCCAGACTAGATCCTGGACTGAGGAAAACACGCACTGCTCCAAATGAGCAGCTGGCAGAGTGAGGACTGGCTGAGGGCACTGCATCGACGTCTGACTTCCTAAGCGCGGTGACTGTGCTGTTTGTAAGGATGGCCTTGCCCTTAGGAAATGCACACCGAGAGCCTGTGCGACTGTGCGGCGAGGCAAACATTAACTGGTTAACTTTGGTGAACTGTACACAGCTGGAGTTCACACTCTTTTTGCAACTTTTCTGTAGGTATGAGCTGTTTCCAAAGTAAAAAGTTAAAAAAAAGAAAGAATGAAATATCCCATTTTACTCTGAAAGGAGTTGTTTTGAAATCTTAATTATTTTTGGAATTAAGGCCTCCTGATACCAATACAAAATGCAGACCATGAGATCTTTAGGATTTGGTTTCATTTTTGCCTTCAAGTCAAAATTAATTTTGTTCATGTCTAAGTTCCCCAAAATGTCCACTCTGATTCTAAATTATCCTTGGTGAAATTAAGCCATTAGATAAATAAGCACCAAAATTTGAGTTACAGTACAAAGACATGTAAAAACCAGGAGTCCAAACCGGAGTTACTGCAGATCTAGTTTTCACACGAGACGAACCCACGCGCATCGGGGAAGTCGGCTGAAAGCTCGTGCACTTCAGGAGGTGGGTCCCCCAGCTGACACCATCTCTAACTGCAAATCTCACTGAATTGCAGCCTCTGGTCAATGACAAGTTTGGTGAGGTCTCTAAGGTAACTTACAAAGATCCTCAAAACACTGGCAAACAAAAACATCAAAAAACTGTATAAAAAGTATTAATTCCACTTACATAAAATACTGTGTATGAATATTGTCCCGACTGTCCTGAGCTTTCACTGTGGCTCACCATGACAGTCTGCACACGAACCCTTCACACCAACAGGGTGGAGGGAAACCTGATCTCCCCCACCCAGGGGTGGCCAAGCAAACCACTAAGGGCTGCAGCACAAGCCTGGGCCCCAAGCGAGCCTTGTCCCTTTCAGGTACTTCTAGTCCTCTTGTTCTGTCCCCTAAGACAAAACTTTGTACAGGTTCCGAACCACCCACAGTCCCTAGAGGTGGCCAGTGACTCTCGAAAGGACTATGCATCAGGAGACCTGATGTCGACCTAAGTGTGCAGGGGTCCTGGAAGCTCACGTCTCCTGACTGGCCCTCCAGGATGGCCTCTGCAGGAGTTCCTGCCCATGCGCAACGCCCTGGGCAGCCCCAAGCAATGCTCTCCACAGCGATGAACTCCTGAGGCAGGGTTGTCAAACTCCTTTTCACTGGGGGCCACACCAGCCTTGTGGCTGCCTTCAAAGGGCCAAATATAATTTTAGGACTGTATAAATGTAGCTACTCCTTAATTATGGGGCAAGGGGCTCTACATTTGGCCCTTTGAAGGCAACCGTGAGGCTGATGTGACCCCTGGTGAAAATGAGTTTGACACCCCTGTCCTAGGGAAAGTCCCCCAAAGAACAAGGCTTCTGAGACAAGGTGGGAGTGCAGGGTAGGCCTGGACGCTGTCTTGGCCCACCCAGCACAGCCAGCGGGGCTCTGCTCTCAGCTCCGTCTTGTCTAACACAGAGCCGTCCACAGCTGAGGCCAGACAGACAAGCAGCTCATCAAACTGATGGCTGCCTGCCAGGGATCCAGAGTCAGCCCACAGAGAGGGACCAGAAGAGCGCAGGGGCACTAAGGACAAAGACCCATCCAGGCTCACTTCAGCGACAGCCACGCCAGGCAAAAAGAGTGGGAGAAGGCCAAGAGAAGAGTGTGTGCAGTGCCCCACACCACCACCTCTTAAGCAAGGCTTGTACTGGGCAATGGCCTGTGAAAGGGCAGGTCACTTCCTCATACAGGGGCAGTCTGCTCTTAAAGCCTCAGTGCCAGGAAAGTCCATCAGAGAGGCAACCAGGCCCTGGGGCTCCAAACTGCAGGAGGCCCCAGCCCCTCCAAACCCCAGGCTAGGTGTCTGGAGAATGTCAGTGAAGATCCATGTTTGTGAGAAGCTCTCACCTGCCTTCACCTCTCAGCTCTGCCCATATCTGCAGAAGTAAGCTCCCCACAGCGTGAGGCCCAGGCCAGCTGGCTCCTGCAGCACCCCCCGCCCCAACACAAATCCTCCACAGGCATTCTTGCAATGGGCCACAAGGCCCTCGTCCTCGCCCCCACCCCAGGGGCAGCTGCAAGGCCTGCTGGCTAAGGGAGCTATTGCTCTTTATGTCAAAATATAAATAGCCATTTGTGCATTTACTCAATAACTCATTTCTGAGTGCCCACTCTGTGCCAGACCAGGCCCAGGGGGCACAGCATAAACGTGACAAAGAGCAAAACATATCACTATGAACAATCCTAGCCCTGTCCGAAGAGCTGCGGCTGTTTGGTGGCTCTCTACAAGCGAATACCCCCACTCCCGCCCAGACCATCAAAAATGGCTCGACTCATTCAGCACTACGTATCAGACACCGCGGAAGGCCACTGTGCTCTGCTGTCCGGGGGTGGGGGACGATGACACATGGACTGTACCGTCTCCTGATAAACATGCCCTTGTGTGTGCCCGTGGAGTCATGCTTACAATTTAAGGGGGTGTCCCTATACTCCCCAATATCCATTCATGGATAACATTTACAGTTGGCCTTTATGAAGCATTTGCTTTATATCAGACACTTCTCTGAACTTTATACCTGCCCATTTTAATTCTCACAACTTCTCTATGAAGTTCTGTTATCTCCACGTTACAGATAAGGAAACTGAGGTACAGAGAAGTCACAGAGTGGCAGCAGAGCAAGACTTGACACCAAGCAGCGCAGCTCTCGGGTCCATGTTCTCAAACCACAATACAGGGCTTCCCTTGACTGAGCGCAGCCACTCGCTACATACCGACAGCTCATGTAAGTAAGGCCAGACCTGGGCCTTCCTTCCTCCCAGGTCGATGGCTACAAGCCCCAGGACACTCTGGGTCCCCAGACGGCTGTACTCCGACCACTGCCCACGTGCACTGACCCTCCCCTGGACCTGCCCCGCCCAGACTGTGGCCCACCTTAGAGCAGCAGGACTGTCTTTTGCTAAACCTCCATGTCAAATGGTAAACCACGCAGAAACAAAAATATCAGTGTTACATAAAAACCACACTGTGATCCCATCCTTCCCTCTGGCAAACTGTTGCCCCAAAAGTAGGCTCTTGGGATTACTGACCTGCTCTGCAGGAAGGAGAAGGGACTGGTCACCAGCTTTTCAGCAACCAAACCACAAAAGCACATGTGATAAGGGGACAATCTAGCAGCACACCAAGGGAAAGACATGTCATCAGTGTCTTGCTCTCTGCTAGGTCCTAAGTGCTGTCACTGACACATTCCTCTTAGAGTCAAGAATCTACTAGGTATTTCCCTACGCTGAAGAGAGGGAGAGGGATAGAGGTAAGATACCATGTGTGCGGGAGGGCCCTCGACTAGACCACCTCCCGTGATGAGTGCATTCATTAAGCGCTGCAGAACTGCCAGGAGAGGGCAGGGAGAAGATAGTGCCAAGGAGCTCGGCCTGGAAAGCAGGGCAAGGCTGCAGGCAAGAGCGATCTGGACCAAAGGAACACCAAAGACACAGCCTAGGAGGAGCGAGAAGGTACAGATGCATTTGCCAACGTGTGCAACAACAGCACGCTCTTCATTCCTAAGACTAGAACCACCAACCGAAACACTAACCCTGACTAGCGGCCACCTGGGCCAACTGGAGCTTTAACCACAGCACATCCTGTGCCCTCAACCCCAACTGTGGTTGACACCATGCCTAGCACACAGCAGGTGACAGTGACGGCTTATTACAGGGTGAATGCAGGGGGAGCATCACCGTACATCTCTCAGGGGCACTAAGTACCAAGCGCTTCCTCCTGCTCTCTGAAGTGGTCCAAGTGTTAGGAGGGAAAGCACCATGACATATGCAACTCACTGCCAAATGGCTCAGAAAGCAATCATGTGCGTGCACACATTTCTAAGCATGAGTGCGAACACATGGCGGGTAAGGTAAATAAAATAAAATGCTAACAATGGTATATCTAGTACAAGACACTCAAGTGTTCTTTGCACTAATCGTATTTTTGAAAATTTTCTGTAAGTTTGAGATTTCTCCCAAAAAATGTTTGTTGTTTTTTTTTAAGACAGTTCATTAGCTAGAGAGGTTGCAAAGTGTTAACACTACTTTCCAACTAAAAAGAATTAAATTGTAAAGCCCAAAGCCCAGTCTGCCAGTCAGGCAGGTTGCACAGTGTTCCAGGGTGGCAGGCTGTAGAGGAAAGAGCTCCAAACTCAGAAGGCGCCTGCCTGGGCGGCCTAGGTGCAGGCTCGACTTTCCAGCTACTTTCATAAACCTCAGCCACTTATGTTTATAAAATATCCACACTCTTGCCCTGGCTGGTGTGGCTCAGTGGATTGAGCCTGGGCCTTCGAACCAAAAGGTTGCCTGTTCAATACCCAGTCACGGCGCATGCCTGGGCTGCGGGCCAGGCCCCCAGTGGGGGGCGTACAAGAGGCAACCACACATTGATGTCTCCCTTTCTTTCTCTCTAAAAATAAATAAATAAAATATTTTTTTAAAATCCACACTCTTCCTATTCATTAATCAGTGCACTGCTCCAGAGGTACGGTACCCTGGCCACTTCTCAGCTCACTGAGGACTTACCAGTTCAGCATACCCAACAGGCCCCTCAGGGTCCCAAATGGCCAAGCGGAAATAACCCTGAAGTAGGAGCCAGTTCACCTGGGTCTGAATCCCAGCGGGGCTGCTCAGCAGCTACGTGACCTCATACAAGTCACTTGCCTCTCCCAGTAGGGAGAGGCTTTCTTTGTCCCAAGGAACACAGCTCCAGTCCTGCTACCTCACCAGGAGGCCTGCCCAAACACAAGTCTTTTATTGGGCTGGGGACCTCAGTCGAGAACATGGTAAGTCAGGGAAGGTGAATGTTTTCTCAGCTACATATGGTGGGGGCAGCCTGGAGGGAGCTGTGGCATGATTTTCTTTCATAACTGATGACAGAAAAACAGTTGTAGAGTCAGCAACTGATGCTGCATTCCATATAAAGATAAAGGGTCAGTGACATGGTATCCGAGTCAGTGGCCCCTAATTGCCCCTCTATTTGTCGTCCTTCGGCAGAGACTCTCAACCTTTCTTTCTCACCACATCCCCTGTAGACATGATAATGCACACCCTCGTTGGTCATTATGGTCAATTAACCACAAAAGGAATGTTGGAGGAGGGTTGGTTCTCTCTCAGACCAGATTATTCAGAGGGAAAAAGCTTCAGCACCCCCCCTGGTGAATTGCAGGGTCCATCAAGAGAACAGAAGCAGTGTGGGGCTCCACAGCAAGGCACACGGATGGCAGGACATTACACAAGCCCCTAGAAAGGTACATGATGGGGTCAGACCAGACTTCTATGACCAAGTCTCGTCTCAGCCCTTAGCTTAATGAGCTCCCCGCATTCCAATTTCCCCGTTTGTAAACGGGGCTAATACCAGTATCTACCTTACAGGGACCACCGGAGTTCATTTAATCAACGCATATGTGGGTGATACAACAGTGTTTGGCATGTAACACATTCTCAAGCAGTATCAGACATATATTTAAAAGAAACTGTGGCAAAAGGTCAAGTTCAGCACTCTCCTGCTGCCCATTGCCCCCATTCTGTGAAATGCCTCAGTCCTGGCCTGCATCAGAGAACAGCCGAAGGTGACTTAGTCCCTGTCCTCAAGGGTTCCACCTGGCAGAAATCAGAGGGCAACCTCCACACCCACTTGCCTACCTCCCTCCCTCCTTCCTGGGAAACAGGTTCTGACTGGTGCCCTCCTCACACCCAAGTATGCGTCTAAGTCAGGACTGCAACAGAAAGAATGCAGGCAAAGACCAAAGAAGCACCCACTTGAGAATGGCAGCCAGTGGACCCTGCCTGGAAGGACACAAAGCACATAGCACACAAGAACATCTGGACTGGAGATGTGACCCCACCGTCCAAACAAAGTCAAGAAGCCAGTAGGAACCCCCAATTTCGCAGAGCAAAATACCACTGGGAGGCCACTAGGAAGTTCTGATCTGGAGGGTCCTAGAATGAAAAGGGTAACTTTGCTGCCTCTGCCAGAGCTGCCTCCCTGCCCCAACTCAGACCTAAGCACGATGTCTTCTGTGAAGCCCTCCCTTGCTTCACAGATACAAATGGTCATCACCTCTGCCACCAGACTAATTTACACCTCATCTTTCCTTCCACACCCAAAGGGCACTCCCAGAGGGAGGGGCTTATTTTCTCCATTTGAATATCCCTAGTGATGGTCAGGCATTGAACACTGAGATGCTTGTTGAATGGCTGCTGGACAGCTGGCAGGATATGTGGACAGACAGAACTAAGGAGTTGGGAACATTCATCACCTCTATCATCCAGGCAGGAGATGCTGGACTTGGAACCAGAGGCACCCCAAGGAAGACAGGCATGCATGATTTATGGCTTCACCCCCCAGAGTCTAGAGACCTGATGTGCAAAACTGGGACCCAGGAGCCAGAATAGGATGATGTCTCACCTCTCTACAGGTGTAGACATGTTTTCTAAAGGACCTAATCACAACAGCTCACAATCCATTGGCTTTGCTCCCCAAGAGCAGATGTCCCTCCTGGACAGATGGCCTTTTTCCTGGCTTCCATTCCTGCCAAGGCTGCTGTCCCAGAACTCGTCACCCTGCTGCCCATAGAACATCAAAAGCAGTTAGCAACCAGCTCTACTCAGGGAGTCCAGGGAAGTATCACTGGAGAGACTCCAGGTTGAGTGTGGGCCCAGGGCCTTGGCCACCAGGTAAACCTTGGGGAGTAGAGAGGTTCGGCCAGTCTGGGGTAGGAGCCTGGCTAGGGTGCAGTGGAGAGCTGCACACAGCCATGATCCCAACCTGCCTTCACCCACTGAGGCCTGGCAGTGCTCACAGAAGATGGACCTGAGCACTTGCACCTTCATGGACCCCTTCCCGCATCAATACAAGAAAAAAAAATGTTAAGAATCATACTTTGGCCGCCTAGCTTAGTTGGTTAGAGTGTCATCCTGATATACCAAGATTGTCACTGCTATCCCTCGTCAGGGCACACATAAGAATCAACTAATGAATGCATAAATAAGTGGAATGACAAAAATCGCTCTCTCTCTCTAAAAAAATCCAATTAAAAAAGCCCTACTTTTCCATTGCATTGTTATAAAAATGAACACCTATATGTGCACATTTTTTAACCTACAAGGTTTTTCATTTTTCTGCTGATTTCTCAACCAGTGGATTGTGCACAGGCTGGGAACCAAAGGGTCACCAGTTCAATCCCCAGTCAGGGCACAATGCCTGGGTTGTGCGCCAGGTCCCTGGATGTGGGGGGGCACATGAGAGGCAACTATACACTGATGTTTCTCTCCCTCTTTCTCCCTCCCTTCCCATCTAAAAGAAAAAAAAAATATATATATATATATATAAAATAAAGGCTCCTACAAGCACTGTGGGACCCAGCATTGTGTCTCCTGTCCCTGTTAGACAAACCGGCCCTGTATTTGGGGATTTGATTTTCTTGATGCAGTTCAGAGAAGAGGTACACCAGAAATAGGTAGAGAAAAATTGTCTAGGACCTTCTAGCTGCCACGATTCTGACCCCCAACCACAGGCTTTTTTATAGAAACACAAGTTCCAAGGAGAGTTCCAAAGGTATTTAATCATCAAATACAAGGAGCAGTCCTAAGTACCTGACACTATCCAGGCTTCTATTACTGTGACACACCCGCGAGGCAACGCGATAGTCTCTGTCCCAGGACAGGCCGCTCGCGATGCTGGGTGACCTCCTAGGGGCAGGTCTCTGAGCAGAGTACTTCTCGAGTGTAATACTGAGTGACGATAAGCGAGACGGCTACCGCTGTCCAACCGAGGGGTTTCCAGGGATTGACGCTGGCACCGACTCACTGCTGGGCGGAAGCAAGGGAAACCAGGTGCCTCCACGAGATGCTCTCTGAACCCCCAGCACTCCAGCCTAACCCCAGCCGCTGGACCAGCAAAGAGGGCGCGTCCAGAGCGCAGCTCCCGGGGCGAGAGAACTCCATCACTCTCGCTTCCGTCAACCTCAAAGCACGTAGTGCTCCACGGACGTGCACCCTCAGGCAACACCCCTCGAGAACAAAGTTCCATGGTGCAAGAGGCGCTGGAGCCCAGGTAAACTCATGGTTTCCCGGCGGTGCACGGTCCAGGGCAGTCCAGGGCGGCTGATACCGCGGCCTCTGAGGACGTGGCCCAGCCAGGTGGAAGAAGGTCCCGGGCTACCCTTGACTCGCACGCCCCGCCCCCGGCCGACCGCCCCGCCCCCCCGCGCCGCGCACCTGGTCGCAGCGGCTCGGTGACGGTGAGCACGAGCAGGAAGAGCAGCAGGAAGGCACCGCTGTCTGCCTTGGGCACCATTTATCCTCCGTTCATCGTCCCCGGGGCGGCCGCGTGATCCCGCGGGGAGGCCAGACCGGGCCTGGCTGAGGGTCGAGGGGCCGGGCCGGGCCGGGACCTGAGATAGGGCCGGATACGAAGAGGCAGCGAGAGGGGTCTCCGGCTGGGCCGTGGCTGCACTGGGCCGCGGACTGGTGTGCAATCCCGGCCGCAGTCTCGGGTTCCGACTCCTACTCCGCGCAAGATGGCGGCCGTCCTGCTCTGCTTCGCGACGCTCCGCCTCCCGCCCTCTACACTGGCGCCGGCCAGTGAGCACCGAGGCTGGGCGGGGCCTGCGCGTTCCCAGTTTGTGCCGACCATTGGCGGAGCTGGGGCGGAGCCTGAGCCGTCGGGCCCGAAAGGGGCGAGGCCTAAGATCTGGACAGTGAGGGGAGGGCCCGACGGGGGCGGGACTTAAGGAGTGAAGTGTACCATTGGCTAAACAAAGAGGTGGGGCTCGGAGTAGATACCTGAATGGTAGGGACTCCGAAGGGCCTAGGATCCTAGGTGGCGAAGCGGCGGCGGGGCAGGGGCGGCGGGGCAGGGCAGTGGGACGTGAAGAATACACACAGAAAGGGGCAGGGCCCAGTGGGGCTGAAAGGTGGGGAGAGGAGGGGCCGGTAGTGACTCAGGGGGCAGTGCGTGAAAGGAGATGGACCGGACATAAAGGGTCTTCGCACCTTGCACACCTGCAGGCTGAGATCCGGTCCGCGGCCCAAGAGTGCACCCTAATGTGGTCTTTAGGAAGGTCTCCAAAAGGGTGAGGAAAACTGGAAGGCCCCGGACTATCTTCGAGGAAGTGGGGAAGGAGGATCAATACTCTGAGGTACACGCAGGTGCGACTTCACCAGCACACACAACTAAAAGTGTTTCAAACAGATGAGGAAATAGCCTAAAGGAGTGTCATACAAAGATAGCTGACAGGGAAGCCCCATTCTAGAGAGACCCTGTAGTAAAGCTGGCTCTGGAGGAAGGGCCCTGCCTACACAATGGGGAAGGAAGGAAAGGGACATTGGGCAAAGCTGCTGCCACATCAGGCCACATCTGCATAGAGCGAAGCCACTCGGGACAATGCTCTAAGTACTGATTTTGCACCTGTTATTGGGAACAAGGTGACCATGGGAGGGCGCCCAGCAGACAGAGTGTTCTTAGCAGGAGAGAGGAGCAAGCTCTCCAAAGGAAGGACCATCAGCCATGTATACGAGGTCTGGCACAGGGTGTGAGGGCTGGAAAAGAGGGGGAGGATGGAAGCAGAGAAAGGGGGAAGGACCACGGCTTGTGAGGACCCATCCCCACTGGCTCACTCCCCAGGAGTAGGCCTCTCAAGGCATGGTTCTCCTGAGTGTCTCTTAACCCTGGGACACTCAGAGTCATCTGAGAGAAAAGCATCCATACCCCCTGGGCAGATTCAGCCAAGGTTAAACCCAAGGCTAGGCCAGACCTACCTGCATCTGCTCCTCAGTGTGGCCCTGAGCAGGTGCTAGACAAAGGGGCTGTCACAACAGAGGGCTTCACTGCTGGAAGAAACTGGTCCCTGTCCAATGCTGACGTCTCCACTTGCACTGTCCTCAGTGAGCATTCCAGGAGCAGCTGACGGCACTCAAAGCAAGATCCAGATCCAGCTTCTGCCCCAGCCCCAAATCTGCCCTGGGAGCCCAGCCAGGGCTATGGTCAGGGCAGACCCCCAAGAGGGGAACACACAGCCAAAAGCAGAAATCCCTGCCAGTTGTCCCCTGTGCAGATCACTGTCAGAGAAACAGGCCAGTGAGGTTTTGGATGAGGAAAGAGAACTACAGCGAGGTGAAGAGTCCAGCCAAACCGTGCAGGAGAGGGCACAGTTCTGGCTTCCTGACGGCAGCAACCCCCAGGCCTAGAGTGTTTGCTAGAGTCTTTGCTCCTCCTGACCCACCTCCACCCTTCACCCTGCTGCATGGCCTACAGGCCACCTGTTTGGACACAAGCAAGGGCCTCCAGGACTGAAAAGATCAGGGATATTTCTGCCCAGCTCCTTGCCTGTGGGGTCACTGTGGCCAACTCCTAATGTCACTGCCTTTCTCAAGGTCACCCTCTCTACACTACCCTTCCCAGGTTCCAGTGATCATCCCTCCCTTCTTCCAGGAGTGTGTGACTACCACTGGGATTTCCTACACTCTGCTCTCACCTTTGTAAATTATGCCCTTATTAAACCCTCAGACCACCCCAACTGGAGTATGTTTTGTTTCCTGCTAGGACAACCACCTGCCCTGGGTTTCACAGGTTGCACTAATTAGCTCCCCTTCTCAACAAGCAGTCCTTGGTTTGAAGGCATGGTGTCTCCATGGACCCCTCCTACCTTTGGTCCCAGCCAAGTGCAAAGCCACTCTCTGTGGGCTTTCAGACTGCTGCAGCCCAGTGGCTACCCTTCCAGGGTTCTGAGTCCAAGTGGCTTAAGCCAGAGCCACATTCCCCAGGGATTCCTTTATGACTTCACCCACTGAAGTCACTTGGGAAACAATGCTGAACGTTCCACCCCAGAGTCTGGGCCTCTAAGGAGGCAGGGACAGCAGGCAGGGCCAGCCCAGAGGACCCTCTGTTCATAGTGTAAATGAAGACACTGCTGGCCCATGTCTTGCAAGGATGTAGAGGGCAGCCTCAGAGGCACTGGGTGCTCCTGGCACCATGGATGACGCTGCCATCCTCAAGCGACGAGGCTACATCATGGGAATAAATTTGGGAGAGGGCTCATATGCAAAAGTCAAATCTGCTTACTCTGAGCGCCTAAAGTTCAACGTGGCAGTCAAGATCATCGACCGCAAGAAAGCCCCCACAGACTTCTTGGAGAAATTCCTTCCCCGGGAAATTGAGATTCTAACCATGCTAAACCACCGCTTCATCATCAAGACCTATGAGATCTTCGAGACATCGGATGGCAAGATTTATATTGTTATGGAGCTCGGGGTCCAGGGTGACCTCCTTGAATTCATCAAAACCCGGGGAGCTCTGCATGAAGACGACGCTCGCAAGAAGTTCCGCCAGCTCTCCACGGCCATCAAGTACTGCCACGACCTGGACATTGTCCACCGAGATCTCAAGTGTGAGAACCTTCTCCTTGACAAGGACTTCAACATCAAGCTGTCTGACTTTGGTTTCTCCAAGCGCTGTCTCAGGGATGATAGTGGCCGAATGATACTGAGCAAGACCTTCTGTGGCTCAGCGGCATACGCAGCCCCTGAGGTCCTGCAGGGCATCCCCTACCAGCCCAAGGTCTATGACATCTGGAGCCTGGGTGTGGTCCTCTACATCATGGTCTGCGGCTCCATGCCCTACGACGACTCCAATATCAAGAAGATGCTGCGCATCCAGAAGGAGCACCGCGTTGACTTCCCTCGCTCCAAGAAACTGACGGGTGAGTGCAAGGACCTCATCTACCGCATCCTGCAACCAGACGTCAACCGGCGGCTGCGCATTGACGAGATCCTCAGCCACTGCTGGGTGCAGCCTAAGGCCCAGAGTCTGTTCTCTGCAGCTATGAACAAGGAGGGGGAGACCTCCCAGGAAACCGAGTCCTCAAGGACCACCGAGTCTGTCTCTGACAAGAAGTCTGTTACCAAGCTGGAGCCCCAGGAGGCGGCACAGGCTGAAGTGAAGCAGGAGTCAAAACCTGAAGAGGAGACACTGCAAGGGCAGGTGTCAAGGTCTTTGGAGACCACCAGCCTCACCCTGTTAGGCAAGCAGCCGAACAAGGAGACCGTAGAAGGGGGCTCCCCAAAGCCTCCAGAGACACACAGCTAGTGAGCTTTTGCTTGGCCCAGGGGCTGGAAGGGAATGAGGCAGAGGTGACGGCTTCGAGCCTGAGCTCCAAAGAAGTCAAGGGACAAGGAAGTGAAGGGAAGACAGTCCCCGATAAGCCACTATTTTCATCAGTTTATTTTCCCTCCCTTGAACTTGGTAACCCACACGGTAAAGATGGAATAAATCACTATATTAGCACAGGCTCTACGGTGAATGTCTTTGCCCCAACTGACTGGGGTCATCTGGGGAGAAGATACATCCCACCCCACCCCACCCCAAGTTTGGAAAATATATCCAAGTATGTTCAACCCTGACCATGACCTGGGGCCCTGGACCAAAGCAGAGCGCTGAGTGAGGGAGATGCTGCTTCGACAGGCAGTCCACGAGTGCAGTGTTGGGTGGAGAGGGGATAAAGAGAGGACAGGACCAAGGAGGACAAGATGGCTGCTTGCAGATGACAGGTCGGATGGGAGGAGGACCCAAAAGGCCGCTGGTGGGGAGGGCCCTGCAGAGGGCAGGTGGACCAGCTTCTCAGACTCTTGAGCTCCCCACCCTGATGGGCAACTCAGTTTTTCTGCTCTGTTCACCGGGAGTTCCCCTGTGTCCAACCAGCTCCCAGTTCTCAACAGTTCCCTGAGTCGCCCCACCCTGTGGCACTGCCCCAGCCCAGCGGAAACAAGGGGTTCTGCTGGGCAGCCCAGCCACACTCCAGCCTGTGTGTCCCACAGCAACTCTGTGGCCTTCACCACACCCTGTTCCCCTCTGGTTCCAGTCTGTTCCCAGGAATGCTGCTACCTGCGAGAGCGGACAAGCTGATACTGGTGAGTGGGAGACCGGACAGGTGTCCTCACAATGCCTGCCTGGCTGCTGTGGCCATCTGTGTCCCACAGAGGGAGCAGGCTTGCACTTAGCATCACCAACCACAGTGCTCTGCAGGGCCCTGCCCGCCCTTTCCCGTGCAGTCCTCCCCTCTGCTGTGATGGCCCTTTCTCTTCCTGCCCTGCACTCGCTCTGACAGCCTCAAGTGGACCTGCAGGGTTAGCACATCAAGAGGGCCAGTGCCTTCAGACTTAGCCCTGCCTCCTACCTCTGGAAAATCCCAACCCCCAGCCCTCTGGGAGAAGTGAGACCTGACCTGCAACCCTCCCCCAGGAGTTAGTTCGCCTGGCTCCTCCCACAGCCACCTTCACACAGACTGTGTCCCCCTATCTCTGTGCGTGCATGTGTGTGTGTGTGTGTCATGGCTCAGCCACCACCGAGGCCTTGTCCTTGCCCTGGCATTGCCTCCCACAGCACCCAGTCTGGCTCCCTGTGCTGAGGAGGGATCCCACTGCCTGGCCATTGAGGTCCTCCCAGGTCTGGCCTCTTCCTGGCCTCCCAGCCTCTTCCCTCGCCCCCGCACACATTATAATCATGCTTGTGGATGCATCCCTGCAGTCCTCGCTTCTCTCTCCAGCCTCAGCCGAGGGGTCATGGCCTCCACAAGGCTTTCTGGGGGCTCCCACAGCACTTGGCAGCCAGCCACTGAGCTCCGCCATGGCAGGCCAGTGAGTGCCCAGGGCCCAGACACATATCAAGCCACCCAATTCTCAGTGAAGACTGAAGGCTCCTGGAGCCTAGTCATGCAGCTCGTCTGGTGGTGGAGTGGGATTATAGAGCACCAAGTGGACCTGAGATGGGAACGTCCCAAGAAGAGGCTCCTGAACCTCCTCCTCTCAGTGACGTCGGTCCTCAGGGCAGCAGGCAGTGGGCAGAAGGAGGGCCCGGAGTCTCACTGCAGCCCAGCCCTGAGGTGAGCCTGGGTGGGAGGGGCCACAGGAAGGAGCACTTACTATATGCTTTCCAGGTGGGGAGACAGCTCTGGGAGGGCAGTCAACTTCCTGAATCACACAGCATGGAGTGGCAGCCTGAGTGACTGAAGCCACAGCTCCCCAGGTGGCCTCATATGCTGGCCATGCCTGTGAACTGCTCAACCCTGGACTCAGTCCTGGCTCAGACCCCTTCAGTGACTGTCCCCCAAAGGCTTTAGGGTCAAGACCCTCAACATTGGTGCTGTGACCCACAATGCTCCCTACTGTCCCTGTATCCTTCCGACACATTGTCCATTCCGGCCATCATGCACCTGCAGTCCTTGTCTGCCTGCACGTGGCCGACTCCTAAGACCTCAACCTTCCGAGACCTCCCAGCCTCCCAAGTCCAGTCCACAGTCCATTGGAGCGACAATGAACCTCCCTGGTCTCTGCGCCCCAGGAAGGCATGGGTCCTTTCTAGTTCATCAGTGTACCCCAGGCCCTGGGAGTGACCCTTAAATGCTTATTGGGCAAATAGACAGGTGGTTGCCCAATTTATGGAGGAAACCAAAGCTCAGGAGTGCTCTTCTCAGGGTCTGCAGGCATCTGACCCACAGGACTGCAGTTCGGGAGCCCTACTGGACGTCCCCTGGTCCAATCTAACATTCCTGCCTCCCACACATTGGGAATCCCTACCTCAGCGTGTATATCCTGGGCAAAGCTGCCTGTCCCATGCGCCTGCACGATGCTGAGACCTGCCTCCTTTGCCATGTCCAAGAACCAAAGAGGCCACACCATCCAGGCAAGAGCAGGGCAAGAGGGGTAGAATCCACAAAGTGGGTCAGTGGAATTGGTCAAAAAGAAAGATATGCAGGAGCATCTCAGACAGAACATTTGGGGCACAGGAGAAATAGGGGGCCACCCTCACCCAGCTGTGGGTCCTGGCCAGCTAATCATCACAGCCAGCCCCTTCTGGGACACAGAGCAATAAGGTATCAGTCATTGAGGCTAAGAAGAGCCCCCGGAAGAAAGAGGGCCTCAGGGAGAAAGCAGCTCTCAGGGAGGCCTGGCTGCTGGAGGGTAGTCGCCCACTGTAGGCCCACCCTGCTGGGGACAGTCACTCCCACCTGGCATCTGCACTCTGGCTGCCCTGCCCCTGCCATCTTCCACATGGACCTCCAGACCCAGAGAGCTCCCCCCCAGGCTCCAGGTGCATCCACATGGCCACGCTCTGGTCCACATTATATCTACCTGCTGGTCATGTCTCATCCCTCGTCAACCTCGTGAAGCCCTATTGATCCTCTGCACGCCAGCTCCATCATCAGCCCCTGCCCACCTGCACAGAGGTAGGACTTCCTCCCTCTCCCCGAAACACAGAGTACACGGCACGCAGGTCCTGACAACTTGCTGCGTGTGGGCACGGGATGCCTGTGGCGGAAAACAAACGAGCCGCAGGGCTTCCAAAGTGCTTAAGGAGATGTATAGGGGAGGCCTTATCTTCCAAAGCAGAGCTCCACCCATGTGCCCTGAGAAAGTTTTCACATTGTTTCCAGGTGCAAAAGGAGGTCTGAGAGATGCCAGCAAGGTGCTTTCCCAGGGTTCTGACAGCTACAAATGTCACTCTCACAAAGGCCCAAGCTGACGTAATTTAGGACCCCTCCCTACCCAGGTACTAGCTCTTTACAGTTGATGCTCTGGGTTGCCAGACCCGCCCCTCAGCCAGCTTCCTCTTGCCTGGCTGAAGGCACGGGCCTCTACTCTCCCTAAAGCCCATTCTCTGTGCTGCCATCTTAAAATGTGACGTGGGTCACAGCTCTCCTTGCCCTGCACCGTGCAATGGCTGCCCATCACTCAGGGAAAAGCCCCCACTGACCTTTTCCACCACCTCCCTCCTGTTTGTGGAACTCCACTATTCTCAGAAGCCCTCTCCTCTCCCAGGCTCTGCCCTATCTGGATGCCTCATCACCTCCTCCTCTACCTGACGGGCCCAACTCATCCTGCAGGCCTGCCCCAGTCCTCGGAACACATCTGCCAACCTGGGACCTGCAGCACCCCAAAGCCCTGCCTACACTTCCATCCCTCACGTGCCCCGCCCACTGCAGGAGCAGCAGCAACAGCAGCAGCAACAGCACTGATCCACCCAGCTTGGACCCCGAACAGAAGCTGCTCTTGTCCACTAAGCTCGGAAATACCGCCAGCTTGGCCAGACCAGTGCAGTCCCTCCCAGGCACTGCCAGTCCTGAGGACACAAGCCCTAGATGGAGTTTTCTTCATATCCCAGAGAAGCTGCAGGAAACTGGCCCCAGTGGGTCAGGAACCAATGCAGAGTCAGTCCTCACAGTCAGGAGAAGAAAATCAGCACAGGGCTGGTGCTCCATCTGGACCTCGGCAGCCCCCATCTTGGGCCTGACTTGTGACAGGGAAGCCAGGATGAGGAGGAACAGGGAGGGTTACCACAGTCCTGGGTGCTGGCTTCCTTCCAGTGGGCGGCAAGGAGCACTCCTATTAGGCCAGCCT
>PVKM010023787.1:0-20960 GCA_004027735.1 Carollia perspicillata
TCTGCTATTTTAGTATTTTTCTAGGTCTGGAGTCTTTTGTTCTCTATTGCTCTTTTACTGTCTTCTTTTATTGTAAAGATACAGTTTAGTGTACATGTTAACTCCTCGTTTTTCAGGCTTTTTTTTTTTTTTTGGTTTTCTTAGTGGTTGCTCTTGGCATTTCAATAATCAGTAATTTATCATGATCTATTGCAAATAATCATAATCTACTACAGATAATAACTTAATGCCAGGAAAATACAGAATTACATTCCAATATAGCTCCATTTCCTCCCTTTCTTTTTGTTATTACTTTCCTCTATCTTTATATGTTTTAGGCCAAGTAGTAATTTCATAATTACTGTCTTATGCAGCTGTCTTTTAAATAAGAGAAAAAAAGACAAGACTATGTATATGCCGTCTGCCCCAGACATACACAGTCTTCCCCATTGCTGACATTATTCACCAAAAGGGTACGTTTGTTACCAAGGATGAACCCACACTGACACGTGGTGAGCACCCACAGTCCATAGCTGTCTGAGGGTTCGCTCCTGGAGTTGCGCATTCTACGGTTTGGAACAAGGTAGAATGACGTGTGTCCCTCAGCACAGTGTCACGCAGAGTATTTTCACTGCTCTAAAAACCCTCTGTGTTCTCCCTGCTCCTCTCCCCCAGTCCCCGGCGACCACTCGTCTCTCCCAGTCTCCGCGTTTGGCCATCTCCAGAAAGTCACGTGGTTGGAGTCACACAGTGTGCAGCCTTCTCAGATAGGCTTCATTCGCTTTGTAAGAGGCATTTACGGTCCCGCCGTGTCTTTTCCTGTCAGTACCTTCCCGGTGTTTATTTCTTCATGCGGATTGGACTGCGCATCTGTGGTCATCGCGGCTCACCCTGGGGATTTTCTCCAGCATTTCCTGTAAGGCAGACCCGAGAACAACGAATTCTCTTTAGCTGAGAGTCTCTTCACGAGGCCTTCATTTTTTGACGGGTCGTCTGCTGCATATAGAATTCTTGTTTGAGAGCTCTTCTTTCAATACGTCATCCTACTGCCTTCTGGCCTCCTATTTCTGATGAGAATTCAGTTCTTAATCTCATAGTGGTGCCACTGTATATAATGAGTTATTTTTCCTCTTGCTGCTGTTCAGAATGTTCTCTGTCCTTGAGTTTCCATAGTTTGATAGTTATAATGTATTAAGGTGTGGATTTCTTTGGAGTTTATTAAGTGTCTCAGATATGGACATTAATATTTGTCACCAAATTTGGAAAGGTCATCTTTCCTTCACACACTTTCGACCATTTTCTCTCTCCCGTCCTCTGTGCTTCCTTTACATACATGTTTGTATGTTCATGTTGGCGGCACCACGTGACTACAGAAGACCGCATGACAATCCCCAGTTGTTTGTGGTAATGCAGTAATTTTAGTCTATGCACACAAAGTTCAGTAAGCCTGAATAACTCATTCAGCAGGTTACTACTAAGAAGACTTCAGTTGTCAGTAAAAGTGAGTCTATGAAATGGCGCTCATTCATACTGTTAAAAGACAAAATTCGACCGAGTCAACCTGGCTATCTAGCTGGCTTTATCAGCTGATCCATGAACGAGGCAGCACGCTATGTGGCAACTGGCAGGTCAGTCTGAGGGGCTGCACAGAATAGAACGGGTTTACAAGGAGGACCATGGAGCAAGGGAGCTACTAACAAAAGAAAAAGACACAGCATCGTTTTGGGGCCTGGACATCTCTTCTTTGGGGAAGTGAATGGAAAGGTTTTCATCATGAAGAATGCCTCTTTTTTTTTTTTTTTTTTTTGGTGAGGGTGAAGACACGGCTTATGTGACAAATTTCATGACTGGTGCTTGGCCAGAAAATCCTACACTGGTTAATTGCGATGATATTTCCAGAAGAGGTTGAAACTGCAATTAGATCAGGTTTTAAATCTAGGTTTGGTATCATGGGCTTTAGCATGAGAGACAGTATTTTGGACTTACGGATTTCCCTTCAGTAATACCTGTGTACAAACAATGAGCCTTGCATTTTTCCATAAGAACCCTCAAAATTTCCTTTAAAACGGGACTGACTGAGGGAACCTAGCCTCTGACATATAGATAGAAACAAACGATCCAGTGGATGGACCTAAAATATGTGTGTGATTTATATTTAATTTTATCAATACATATAAGGTACAATCTCATTGATCTGATACAATTTTGTGATAGACTACAGTCATGCACCACTTACTGAGGGGAATGATTAAATGATGAGAAATGCCTCCATAAGCAGTTTTTGTCACTGTGTGAACACCACTGAGGGCGCCGACATAAACAGGTGGTATAACCTGCTACTTAGGTGGACACCCTCACTCGACTGGTAGCGGGGTTTGTTTGTGCCAGCATCCCCACCAACACGTGAGCAAAGGAGCACACTGTCGCACTGCAACAGGATGGCACCAGCGGGCAGTAGGACTTTTCTGGCTCTATTAGAATCTCAGGGAATGAGCTGTGTACGTGGTCTGTCATTGACCTAAAGGCTCTTGTATGGCAAATGTAGATGCACTTTAAACTGCATGGATTCATTCCTCAAAGTTCACAATGATTCATTCCTTCAATTACATCAGTGGAACCATTACTACTTTTGATTACTAGAAACTTTACAGAGTTATTGCGAAAGCAGCATGTCAGTTGTCTTCACTGATCCTCAGATAGATCAACGTACAAATCAAGGGTGTATCAGTTTCTATAGCGAAGTCAGTTCACACCAGAGCAGACATTCTAAACTTGTTATCAGTTCTAGTGATAATTCCAGCTATGAACATAACAGACCTATCTGTTTGTATTTCCATGAGAGACACGGATAAATAAGACACAAGTGTGCAGCGCCCTTGATCTGCCAGGTCAGGATCAACAAACGCGGCATCAGGGTTTGACGGCATTGCCTCCAAAGGCCAGCAGAAAAGATCAGGCCATGTCTGCACAAGGGATGCCCATTTACAAAGTGAGAGCACTGTGTACACTTGTAAATGCCACGGTAGGGGCAGCTGGGGCTGGGGGAGGATCCAGAGAGCGCGGGAGCCTGGGGAGATGCAAAAGCACGTGGAAAAGGCCTGGCATCCTCCAATGGGTAAAATTAGAATGTTGAAATGATTTTGTCCTTAAGTCTGGTCCTCTCTGGTTTATTAACTTCTAACAGCCAATGAATGCAAAGAGTAGAAGTCACTGAGGAAACACTGGAATATTTAGTATGCCTGGTATCACAGCACCCTCTACCACATGCTCGTGCACACAGCACATCTGTGAGGACACGGTGCTTTCACATGTGAATACCCACTGCTGTGGAACTTCCCTGGTTTTAGAATTCGGCTGATCGCTTCTCAGCAACGGGGTCAACAGGCCACTAACTTCTCCGCTTTCAGGACCATCGGTAGGTACCGTTCCTGCAATAAGAAAGGGCATTAAGGACAAAGCAACCCTGAACTCCAAATTATTCCAGGTGTGGTCCTGGCACCACCAGCTTGCGTGTCACCGAGAATTTATGACAGCTGTAATTTCCCAGCTCTATCCCATGCCTTCCCAGTTAGTAACGGGGGGTTAATGCCAAGTTGTTAAAATAAGCCTTGCAGGGACTTGGGATGCATGCTCAAGCTGAGAGCCTCTGCTATGGGACATACGCTCAGGGAAAGTCAATCAGTAGGTGCTGTTACATAAATTTTAAGGGACACGTATGTCACCAACTTTCACTATATAGTTTGACACTCAGTGAAAACACCATTCCAAATACACACCCCAAACAACCCACCCCGAGTTACCTAACACTGTCAGACCCTCAAGCTTCCAAGAAAATCAGCCTTCACGAGCTATCTTTCTTTTCAAGAGAGAATGTGTGTCGTTGATTTTGGGGAAACTGTTCCCTCTCGGCTTATCAGAAGGGAATACACGATGCAAACTCATCTGTCTGCAGCCTTTCAAAGCCACCATTCTGACACTTTCTTAGCCTGTTTTCAGGCTTTTTATCCAGGAAATCCTGTCTCCCAGCGGGCTCCAAACACGCATTCCGCACGCTTTACAAGAACAAGAGATGGAGTCTTTCCCGCGGAGGCCAGGCTGAGCCAAAGCCAGTAACGGGGTGCTCCTCTCCCCAAGAGCAAGGAAGGAAGAAGCCAAAAAAGTGAGAATCATTTTTCCCCCCTAGGCTTAACACTAAAGAACAAACCGCTTCCTCCCACTGGGGCCCTTACAGGGTGGGACAAAAGGAGCTTTACCATTGTTGTTTGTATGGAAAACAGTACAATATTCAATAACACAAGAAAGAACTCAGTTTCGTGCACGCACAACTGTAAAATCCACTTTTGCCCCAATTCGCACAAATCCCGGCACCAGCCACCCCGGGAACTCGGCGGGGTGGAGACTCCACAACCCTCCCTGCCTGGGGGCGGGAGAAGAGAAAGCAGCCGGTTTCTCTGGAAGGTTCTAAGAACCAAGCGCGCGCCCCCTGCACGGGCGCCGGGGATGCGGCACCAGATGGCGCTGCCGCACCGAGAGCCAGAGCCGAGGCGGCCCTGGAGACCGGAAGAGGCGTCACCGGATCCTTACATTCATGCCTGTCACCGGAAGTTCACGCTGGCGCCAGCCTCTGCTCCCGGATGTTAAGACTTCTGGAGGGTTCCCGCGCCAGGGTGGGGCTAGAACCGGAACCGAACGGGTCCGCCAGGCTTCAGGGCGGAAGCCCCGAGCAGTGCCAGGGGGAGCTGGTTTCCGGTGCGCGCGCCTCTCTGGCGCGGGAGCGCGAGGGGGCGGGGCCTCGCCAGCGCTAGCGCGCGCACTTTGGGGACGCAGGCGTGTGCGTCTTTCTGCTGGTTTGTACGTTCGCTGGTCCCGCAAGGCGGAAATGGTGGCGTATTCGCCGTTTTGTTTTGCTTTTTTTTTCTTCCCGCCCACAGGGTTTGGGTTTCTGGCGGGGAGTCAGGTTTCTGGAAATCTTTGTGGAAAGTTAGTGGTATATGAGGTAAAATCTCGAGCTGTATTTTCCTCTTGACTCTTAAACGATCTAAATGCCTGCTGGGTGCGGTCCCAGCGCCTGGACGGGCCCAGCCTCTCCCGCTAAACGTCTCCCTGAACCTGCGCCATCCACCCACTCTGTCATTGAGACTTTAATGCGTTCATTTGCTTTATTTTGTCATTTTTGCCAGAATATACACTTTATGTCTTATGGTGTGGTCTTCGTCTTTATAAAATTGTGTTAATTCAAAAAAAGGCCACTTGTAGAAAGCGTTCCGAGGGAAAATCCTGACCCCCGTTTTCATTTCTACAAGATAGAGGAAAATCACTTTTCACAGACGGACCACAGTAACTCGTGAGGGTGCCCTGGCTTTGTTCTGTCTTCGGGGGCAGCAGCATGGGAGCAGCCGAATTCGGTGCGGAGATAAAATCTCTGCCTCTGTTTCTGCGCTGTTTTAATTTTAGACCGTGATTCTGAACGTGTTGGCTGTGAGGTGCTATGTCCTCCGGAATTTTTTCAGCTTTGTTAAAAGCCTTTTTAGCGGTATGTTTTGGAGTTCTGTCTGGGGCCTCCATAAAAACTGATTACCTGTGAAAGCAGGAATAAAAAGAGCAGAGATTTAACCAGATGCGCGAGGAGCAGGAACAGGTGGCCTGGGGAAGACAGAAAGGTGGATCGTGTGGAGCAGCCAAACGAGGGCATTTTACCATCTTTCGGTAAAACCTTTCGGTGGTCTCGGTAGTGGTCGCAGTAAGAAAACCGCCGCGGCGTGAAGAATGCCGGGACGTGAGTTTATGCGAAAAGCCAGCAAGCAATGTGGGCAGCATCGTGGTATCCTTAAACCGATCAGAAGTCAGGTGGGCTGGACACAGGGTTTCCAGGAAACAAAAATTAGTGGAAGGAAAAAAGAGAATTCAGTTATTCCAGGAGAATTTGTTAAAAAGATTCTCCTTTGTCCCAATGAATTGCTTTGGCACCTTCGTTGGAAATCAGCTGACCTCAGTTCCATTGATGAGGGTATGTCTGTCCTTATGCCAACTTATCCAAGTTTCTTTTTTTTCTCGAAATTGTTCTTGCCATTTTAGGTTTTTTGAATTTTAATACACATTATAGAATTGGTGTTTCGATTTCTGAAAATGCCTGCTGGGACACGTTTGGGATTCTCTTGAATCTGTTGATCAGCTGGGGAGAACTGAGGTGTTAACAATATCGAGTTTCCCCGTCTGTGATCATGGCCTGTCTTCCTAGCTCTCCGTTGGTTTTGGTCTTTACTTTCTCTTTGTAATTTTCGTCGTACAGGTCTCACCTACCTCTATGTTGTTAAGTCTGTTCCTAAGTATTTCATGGTTTTTATTTCATTATAAATGAGTTTTACAATTCAAATTTCCAGCCTGTTGAGTCTTTGTATTTTTGAGTTCTAGAGTTTTCATTTGATTTTTATTTATAGATTATGCTTCTCTCATGAAATTCTGAAATCTGTGCCCAATAACTCCAGTGTTTAGATCAGTGATGGCCTTGTCTCTACCATCTTTTTATTTTGCCTGTTTGCTAGTATGCCCAGAAATTTTTCATGGGAATTCTTTGTTTCTGCAAAAGACTTATTCTCTGAGTGGTGGTGTTACTTCCATGAAGGATTTTACTTTTGCTTCTGTTAGGTAGCTAGGCCCGGAGCAAAACATCCTAATGGGTATGGTTTTCAGCCTGTGTCTTGTCTGTCTCAGATTCATTCTTACCCCTAGGGTGGCCTGTTTTTGTGTCCCAACTAAAACCCCCAGGTGTCATCAGAGGCCGTGTCTCCTTAGTTGCCCCTCAACTCCAACTTTCTTCTTTGAGGGCCGTGGGATTCCTCAAAGTTCTCCGCTTCTCTGCTTCTCATCTGCCACTTTCTGATTTCTCAGCCTCTAGACCAGCTTACAAATTGGCAGATGAGTGAAGGAGCAAAAGGGGGTTGAATACGGGCAGGCTTTTCTGCACCTTCTTTCCAGGATCTTGTCCTGGGAAGAGGCCATCTGAAAGAAGACCCGTTCTGTAATTATACCAGCTTTTCTAGTTCCTCACTTTTAAGAGGATAAACAAAGAAGGTCCGATCATTGGCAGCAGGGGAAGTCCTTCCTAATCAGGGAGTCTCAGCGATGCCAAGAAAGGTGGAGGCCCTGTGCCCTTGGCACCACTTCTTTTCCAGGTCCCAGGAGACACGCCAGTGGCTTTCTGTCTGTCTTCTGGGGGTGTCTCTGGGGCATCTTGGAAGTGCTATCCCCCAGCTGCAGATGGGCTCCTAATAAACATGCTCAGCTCTCCTTAGGGCTTGTCCACCTCTGTCTTCTGCTCTCCTCTTCTCTGGCTTGGGGGCCAGGGTAGTCGGTTTCTTCCCAATCCAGATATGACCGTGCTGAAGCTGTAAATTCAGCCTGCCACCCCTGGTCCCCGTACAACACAAGCACGTGCCCCAGTCGGGCAGGAAGAAGTGGATCGTTCGGCGTTTTATAGGTGTCACTAAAGGAATACGTGCTCCCCAGACTGAGAATGGATTTGATTTCTTACTGTCATTTTGAGCAGTAATTCTATAAAACATCGCCCAGCAGTTCATGGACGTGCTATAAAACAGTCAAAGTGAGCAACACTTAATCCCAGAATTGAGCAAGTTACTTAAGTTTTCTAAGCCTTACTGTCCCTAATTTGCAAACCAAGATATCTACTTTCCAGGATGGTCTGGGGGCTTAACAAACATTGTGGAGTGTTTGGTCCACGACAGGTGCTATTATTTATATAGAAAGGCAATTTTAACAGGAGAAACTGGCCCGCTGTATTACTCATCCAGATGGCAGCAGCATTTAGAACCCATAGGATTTCCAGATTTCTGCCCATCACAGAGTTCACCTCACTCAGTACACATCCACCGAGGCCCTACTGAATACTGAGCACCGCACTGACACACCAGGATGCCAGAGCGTGGCAGCAGTAACTTGCCTCACAGCTCTGGAGACACAGCTTGTCCATTTGATGGACAGCCAGGGTCTGGAGCAGTCTTACCAACCATCGTGTTCAAGTGTAAGACTTGGTGGTTTTGTTCTCTTGCGGCTACTTGATAAATCCCAAAATAGTTTTCATTATGTAGAATAAAAGTTACTGCGATAGCACAACCTAGAATAAAATTTGATAAAGTGAAACCTGGAATAAACTTGAATAAAGGGCCGCTCTGATGTGAACGACCTCCAAGGGACTTTTATTACCGACAGACCAATGGAACAGGGTAGCGAGGTGGCTTCGCTTAGACTGCATGGCAAAGGGGGGCCCAAGCCCTGCCCTGCTGGACCGACAGCCGGCATGGCTTGTCCAGAGACTGGAGGTAGGCTGCACTGAACATCACAGGCAGTTCCGTCAGTGTGCCACGGAGGGCTTTCCGTCGTTAAAGAGGAGAGCCAGTTTGCTTCCGTGGTTAAATGTCTGCGGAGAGCTCTCTCTGCCAGCGTTTCCCTTTTAACCCTTCTCTTCGGACTGTTCTAGCTCCACCACAGTGGCAAGCTCCTCGCACACCAGCACTTGTCTTCAGTTTGTGTGTCCACTTTTATACCCATCCCTAATGTCTGCTCAATCCCCACCCTACCCGGCGAGCATAAGAGTAAGGCAGTCTGTGTGAACCGAATACTTCCAGAGCATTCCCGGACGCCATGAGAGATTCTGCTGGAATAGTGAAATACCTCTCCAAACTGAATGTTCTATTTGGTGAGCCCGAGTTCCTTTATTATTTGGTGGTTTTTTATTTTCCTAACCGTAGAATAAATAAAGGTAACCTGGAACAGATAAAATGCTCATAGTATTTATCATAAAATGATCCACATTATGTTGCACTGTTTCAATTTTTTAATTCCCTTGCTTAAAAATGCATATTCCAGTAAAGACACTACAGTTTAGTCATCTCATTATTTCTGTCTTGCTTCACCGTTTTGCTTTCCCCTTCGGAGTTGGCAGTCCTCTAATTATATCACTGGGCTTTGACATTTAATTGTCTGTACTCTGTAACTGGGTAAACGTGACTTACTTCTCTTGGAGCAGCCCTGTGTTGCCTTCACTCATGTGCACACACCAAACAAATGAAGCGTCAGATCTGGAGCAGCTTTCCCATAACCCCGCTCTATTAGTGTCTCAAAAGCCACTCAGTGCTCTTACTCCAGATCATGACGAGGTCAAGCTGCAGTGTTCGGTCTGACCTCCCTGTGTTCTGTAAGGAGTTGCTCAGCCCTGTCGCATTCCAATAAGTTTAAGTATAGATTTTCTGGCAGTCATCTCGCCTTTTCGAATGTGCTTGATGGGATCAGTGAAACAAATGGGCCTTTTATTTCTCTGAATGGGGTTATTGTACAGAAATAAGAAGAAGCCATAAATAAGGGTGCAGAACTCCCTCTATCCCCAAAACACAAATAGTCATATTGAGGGCTGGAACATATTTACTTCAGCTTTTGTGATAAGAGAAAGAACATAAGTTTTATATGTTCGTGATAAAGTTAACGTTAGCGCAATGCAGCTGGTATAGTCCGAGCACTACCCCCTCCCCCACTTTGTATAAATTGACATTTCCTCTTCAGTTATCTGTTTCTAAGCGTTCTATTTAAAAATTACTAAAAACAATAACATCCTTAATAGATTGCCTTTGATTTTCTGTGGTAAAAATTAAAATACAAATTATTTTTTACTCGAGTATAGTAATTTGAGATTGTTGTAGTTCAAAAATAATTTCATGTCACTCTTCCTAAGCTGCTTTTAAGTCATCAGCATTTAATCGTCACCCAGCATTCAAATCAGGACTTGAGATGAAAATTTCCAGTTGGTGCTTTTTCTCTATTGTTTTTTTATTTCTGGCTAGTGATATACAGATTTATGTAATATTAAAACACATTTTTGCTTCTTCTTGTATTTTGTCTAGAATTTTGAAAAGTAGATTAGATTAGAAAAGAAGAATGTCTTCTTTCATCAAGAAAACAGTTCATTTTAGCTTTTCCTAGTGTCCCTCTTTGGGGTGAGTGTTTCATTTCTGATGAATAGTTTTCATGGTAGAAGACCGTAAGTTACAGTATAATGAAAGAATATTGTTTTATAAAATAATGTTAAAACAGACAACCCCTTCCCTTATGATAAGTGTAATAGTCACTTAGTGACTAGATTAGTAAGGCAGATATATCCGAAGACCATTGAAATGTTCTCTAACCATTTTTTAAGTGTTTGAACAGTGGATTCCGTGTTTAAAGGAAATATTATTAGAAGAGAAGATGTTCTTTTTCTCCTATCTACCATTTTCCATGATCACAAAATACGGGCATAAAAACGCTTGGAAAGAACCTAAGATCTAGTTTCAAACATCTTTAAAACAAAGACCACATGACAAGTAATTGAAAAGCAAGAGCGAGACCTTTTAAAACACGTTGAGTTCAGCAGCCTACCTGTGGAACTGCGTTTATATCCCAGGAGATGCCACAACCTTCTCCTTTCACCAACGATCTTCCTCGTTCTGTGTGTAACTCTCACCACGGAGAGGCAGCTTGACACACAGCAGCGCATCAGCCGGGTCCGCTGCTTGGCCACCACTGCGCTTGAGTGCCGTGGCAGAGGACAGGTTATTATTCCGAAAGTCTGGTACTCCAAAAAAATATGAATTTTAAAGGCCTGATGTTTTATGGTAGGAGACGCTAGGGCATGAAATAGACACTCCATTCATAACGAGAAATTGGAGACTAGAAAAGGGAGAAGTTGGCTGGGCTAACAAAAGGTTTAGTTTCTGAGTCGCTGATGGGCTTCCCCTGCCTGCCCCCAAAGAATTCCTACTGGGACCTCCTAATTCTACTTATCTTTAGTTAGGGACCTAGTGGTACCACTTTGGAGAATATATCCATTACATTCAAAGAAACCCAAAACGTTGATTCAGCGGAATATAGCATCCCCTGTGTTCACGGCAGCATGATTTACAATAGCCAAGATTTGAAAGCAGCCCAAGTGCCCATCAGTAGATGAGTGGATGAAAAATGTATCACAAAATGTGTACCACATTTACACAGCAGAATATTATTTGGCCATAAAAAGGGGGAAATTGTACCCTTGTGCCAGCATGGATAGACCTGGAGAACATTGTGCTAAGTGAAATAAACCAGGCAGAGTAAGACAGATGCCATATGATTTCACTCACATGTGGAATCTAATGGACACAATGAACTATTAGGCAAAATACAGACAGACCCATGGAGAGCAGGCTGCCAGCTGTCACGTGGCGGGAGAGGGGAGCAGGTGGACGCATTGAGGAAAAAATAAAGAGAAGAAACTTACGGACACTGACAACAGCGTGGAGATTGCTGGGAGGAGGTTGACGGAGGAAGGCTGAGGAGAGGGAAGGGGGTAAGTGATGATGGACAGAGACCCGGGGTGGCGAACTCACCATGCGGTGTACAGAGGATGTGGGTGGAATCGTGCCCCTGAAACCTGTATAATTCTGTTAACCGGTGTCACCCCAATAAATTCAATAGAAGAGGGGAAGGGCGAACACCTAAAAATCGACATTTGACTGATAAAACCCTGGAAATACGAGAGAATAATTACTGTAAAGGTCAGCATAATTCTTCCTTATGGGAGGAAGAGCGAGATTAATTGATACGGAGCATACGGAGCACGTTTGGTGGGAGGAAGTGGGATGGGGTCGGGGGGAGTTCTGGCAAACCTTACTTGACCTGATGGTGGTAAAAAGGTCGTTCACTTTGGGGCAATACATTAATCCATGCATCCATTTCATGTGCTTTTCTGTATCTATTTTACAGTAAAAACACTTTATTGGAAAAGCATTCACACAACAAAAAGGAGGGAGCAAAGTCAAGGGAGATTTCAGCTCAGACAAACATTGGGATGCCAATGACTGTTCTGCACAGTTGAAACTGTCATCTATTGCAACACACAGTGTTCCCATAGTTTTTAGCACTCTCAGTTTTAGAATACAACCGTACAAAAAATCCACGGGGGGCCCAGGACCTGCAGAGAAAAGTCAAACTCCTTGACACGGGGCTTCCTATCTGGGGGCTCCCACTGAGCGTCACACGTCATTTGCTGTCGTCAGATGGCGTCAGAGGAGGATTCTCACTCGTCTTTGAGCGCGCCGTTCTCTTTGTGCTTCCACGCCGTGGGGTCCCTTCCTCGGAAGCACGACTATTCTTCCTCTGAAACGCAGTTTAAAGGTGATTTCTTCTACGCACTCTTTTCCCCAGGCAGAATTATTTGTTCTTTTGTCTGTATTCCTGTTTCATTTTGTATGTTCTTCGGCTTAAACCCTTGTAATATTATCTGCCTACATGGCCCTTTCTCCGTAGACGAGAGCTCGTCAAGAAAATACGTTGTATGTGTTTTTGGGTTTTTTTGCATCAACCATGCTTGGCATATTGATGAATGGATGAAAGAAAGAAAGGAAGAAAGGAAAGAAAAGAAAAGAAAAAAGAAGGAAAGAATAAGAAAGTACGAGAAAGAAAGAAAGAGACAGGGATTGACTGCCGTCCGAGACGCTCTGCCTGAGCGAGCCATTCGGGAAAGCTGCAGATGCCTAAATCAACTATGTGCGCGTGAAAAGTGAAGTCACGAGACCACAAAAGCTTCCTTATATGTCACTGCATTACGTAGGACGTCTGTCACCTGGGTCCTCTGTTTGCACATCTCGTGCTTTATTTTGTCCCTTCTCAGTCCATCTTCACTGAGTCACATGATGGGATTTGGAGGAGATGCTTGGGTTCTTCAGCCAGCGCGGCACTAACTGGCCTCTCTGTCTGTTGTCGTTGGGCCTTTGGTAGCTTTTTTGCAGTCCCCGACCCTTCAGAGAGGGTATGGCCGTGGCTCTCATAGAGAATATGACAGAACTCTGGTGTCCTGGAGCACTGACAATATCCTGGGTAAACTATGGGCCAAAAAAATAAAATGGTAAGTAATAAAATTCTATGCGGAGACCCTATTAAGATCTCCCATTTTCACCCAATGACACAGCAGAGACCTTGAAACTTCAAGTTAACTGCTCAGGTCACAGGCTAGTAAGCAGAGGAGTTGAGACCTGAACCTACACAGATGCCCGCTTCCTCTACACCGAATGTGTAAGCGTGAAACGAATGCCAGTCGTGACTAGTGTGACAGAGGCGGGGAATCTCGTGTCCAGCAGTGGGAATGTGAAAAGAGAGAAGGCCTCTCACGTCTCAGCTCCGGAATCGAGTATGTCTTTCTTAGTCACGTAGCAGGATAAGTAAATTAGTCTCAGTTCTGGGGAGAACAGATTAGAATCATGAGTCAGAAGTGGATTCGCTACCTAGCATTTTAGCTCATCGCAGGAAAACTTTCACACGTGCTTAAATTTCTTCTTTGTGTTTTCAATGTTCCCTGGAGGTTAATTCTGCGAGCTTCTCTTTTGAGCTGCAGAACAAATCTCCTTGAAAAATAAGTGGAAAGGGGACTTCCAGTCTATGCACAGCTCCGACCCTTGGCACACCGCATGTGCATTTGGGACCAAACTGACGTGACGTCACAGTATCTATACCTAAACTGGATACTACCAGCCAGTATTTTAAATCTCACAAAATACGGGAGTTCCTTCATAAATGTGTGCTGTTCTCCAAAAAAAAAATCAAATGTGGTCTTTAATGTCTAAATTAATTAGTGAGATTCTTCTTTGCAAAAGAGGAAATCAAACAATGACCTGTTATCCTTTTAAATATGATATAAAAATCAATATTATATGTTGTACTTCAGGGATAGTCTAGAATTTCGAAATAAAAGGGTCACCTTTCGTGTTCCCACTTTTGCGTCATTCTGGACAGAGCGCAGGGAGCAGAGGAATGTGCTCCGTCATCGTCCAGGCCTGGGCGGCAGCAACAGCACGGCACCCCGTTCTCCGCTGTATTCATGGACATGTAAATAGGAAGTTTTCCCTGAACTCTCGTTTTTATTTTCATTGTTGTTCAAGTACAGTTTTCTGCCCTTTACCCCCATCCCAGCCCACTCCGCAGTCCTCCCCTCCTCCCTCCCGTCTCCAAACCCCCCCCTTGATTTTTGCCCATGTGTCCTTTATACTAGTTCCTGCAAACCCTTCCCCTTTTCCCCTGAAACTCCCTCCCCTCTCCCCTCTGGTCACTGGTCAGCCTGGTCTCAGTTTCAATGTCTTTGGTTATATTTTGCTTGCTTGTTTGTTTTGTTGATTAGGTTCCAGTTAAAGGTGAGATCATAGGGTATTTGTCTTTCACCGCCTGGCTTATTTCCCTTAGCATAATGCTCTCCAGTTCCATCCAGGCTGTCACAAAGGGTAGGAGCTCCTTCTTTCTCTCTGCTGCCTAGAATTCCATTGTGTAAATGTACCATAGTTTTTTGATCCATTCATTTACTGATCGGCACCTGGGTTGCTTCCAGCACTTGGCTATTGTAAATTGTGGTGCTGTGAACATTGGGGTGCATAGGTTCTCTTGTATTGGTGTTTCAGGGTTCTTAGGATATAATCCCAGCAGTGGAATTGCTGGGTCAAAAGGCAGATCCATTTTTAGTTTTCCTAAACTCTTTTCCTGTGAAATTTGGACAAAGGTTAGGAAGAGAAGTTCATTACTGATTCATGTTGTGGCTCAGCCGTACAACGGAGAAAATAGTCAGTTATTACTACAGTTATCACCACGTCCGTGAAGTTGAGCATTCTAGGGCTAATGTGGTGCATAGCAGCCTGTGAGAATAACCACAGGGATAGAATTTTCAAACTTTCTTGTCACAAGAACGAAACAAAGAAACTACTTGAATAATATATTAACTACACTAAGTAATGGATAAAGCCCCAGAAAGTGAAATATTTAGAAAATCAGAGATTATCTCCCTGAGAGCTGTCAAGTCTGAGGAAACATTGTTATTCAGTATCGTGTAGTTACAAAACTACTAAGCCATTAAAACTATATATTTAAAAGAATTGGTTGTATTGCAGTAGAGGCTAAAGGTAAAATAAACATTCCAATAAGGGACAAAACCTAACTACATATTTCTCTGGCCTTGTCACTTCAAAGGAAAAAAAAAACTAGGTATTTGTGGTCGCTAGGGCTTCCCATTTTTAATTATTTTAATAAAACACTTCAAATGGTTATTATTTAAAACTCTCATCACTTGATCAAAACAGCCTGTTATGTACCAACATAATAGCTGTCATCAATTCCTCACAGCATGCCAGACACTTTTAAAAGTGGCTTACGCATGCAAACTTATACAAGCCAGTGAGTATGAAGCATTTTTATTTCTGGTTGTACAGATGAGGCAACTGAGGTGCAGAGAGGTGAATAATTTGTTCATAGCAGCAGCTTGTGAGGGGCAGAGCCTGGCGTTGAACCCCGCACGCTGGCGTCCGCGCTGGCAGTTTCCGTTACCCGCCCGCCTGCCTTCGGTAGGGGAGCTGCGCAAGTCCGCTCAGACCTCCAGGGTGATGGGAGAGACGGGCAGAGAAACGCACGGCCACCAGGAAGGACCTGTCCGTTCAGCAACGCCGCTACACTGGGTGCTCCCTGGTTCCGACAGTGCGCAGTGCTCGGTGGGGCATCGGGTCTGGCCTCTACTCTCCTAGAGCTTACAGTTTGACATAGCAGCCACTCGTTAAACAGATTTCAGTCACAATGGGACCATGTACATTTCAGTTACACAGATTTCAGTAACAATGTGACGATGTACATTTCAGTTACAGTGTTACAAGGTAACAACGTGACACACAGGATTTGACAGAGGAAGTACAGGACCTCACAGACAGGTCACCAGGAGCGGGGCAAGGCTTTCCAGGGACCGGGGTGATTCCGCGGAGATCTAACAAGCCAGGTGCTTAGCTGCCTTGGTGTCCAGCGAGTTTCAACCTCTTCTCATGGCACACAAAAACTAATGACTAAAATTCCTGCCGCACACCAAAACTATTATTTGCCGACCTGACAAAAATGTAGGTATAATTTTGATTCATTCACACTGGGCATCTATTGTTGCGTTGGCTGTTGTCATTTTTTTATCTGACAGTTTAAGGGAAAAGGGGTCAGTGCCCCCGACTAAACAGTTGGGGACTACACGTTTTACAAATTCTTGTGGCACACCAGTTGAAACTCACTGGTCTAACCTAAAGCCTAGGCTCTTTCCGCTAAACAACATACATAAGGAACAAGAAGCCTATAATGTCAGATATAATATGAGTTTTAAAGCGCACAAGTCTACATAGGTCTGCTAATACATTTGAAAGATTTAATGTAATAGACAATGTTACATTATAATAGCCACTGTCAAGATTCACTCAGAGATTACACAGCAGAATAGAACAGAAACCCTGGAGAAATTAAACGCATCATCAAAGTACCTCTCCTAAGGGCCAAACGGTTTTGTCTGTGAGTTCTCTGAAATGTTCAAAGAAGGAGTAATTCTCATGCAATTAAACTTTTCTATATCTTGTTGATAAAGATGTATAGCTTCCACATTTATCTAATAAAACTAATGTCTCGATACAAAAACTTGACAGAGGACAAAAATAAATACGGATTCAAAAATACAAAAGAAAGTACCGACTAACCAAATTCAGTGAGGTTAAAATGAAATGCTCCTCATGACCAAGCACAGATGATTTAGTGAGTATAAGGATGGTTAATAAGTCCAGTTTTCTAAAGAGTACTTGATAAATTCCAATGTTCATTATGATAAGTAATCACAGAGACTAGAAGGGTACTTTGATAATATAATACAGGAATATGTGGCTGGTTTAACAAAAAATTAAAGATTAATGAAGAAAAATTTGGTAATCTTTATAGATGGAGAAAATGTATTCTGTAAAATTCAACTTGCACATGAAAAATTTTGATCAAAAGAATGGAACTGCCCATTTCTTTTAAAAAAGAACATACAGTCACAATCTCAATTAAATGGAAAAACACTGGAAAATGTTTCTCCTTACAATCAGAAATACTGGCAGTCCTGGCCTAGTAATAAGGAAAGGAAAGCACAAGGAACGGAAAGGAAACAAAGCTATCCTTAGTCTCAGATAGAAGAGTGTAAAGACAACCCTCCCCGAACGTCGTATACAATGAATGTACACCTTACGAATATTTACGGCGCAACACCAATTCAGAGAAGCCAGTTCCAAGTCTGCGTGCGTCTCAGCAACTGGACGCAGAAGGCAGAACGTGGTCAAAGGCTGTTGCCCACGGCATCACGGAAAAGCCCACGTGCCCTGGCCCGCGTTGAACGAGTGAGTGCTGTGGGCGGCCTCGCCCGGGTCCGGGACCCCGAGAGCCCGCGGGCCGCACTGGGGGGTTCCTGCGTGGAGACGCAGCCGCGCGCGCTCCTAACCTCCGCAGCCGGTTACCATCTCCAGGGCCCAAGGGCCGCGCCCCTCACCAGCTGGCGCAGGGCCTGCGCGGAATAGGCTGGGATCTCGCCAGGCGGAGACGGGGGTCCAGGGAGACATCGCTGGCAGGGTTTCCGCGCCCTCGATCGTTCGCGACGTGGACCTCATCAAGCAGGCCGCTCTCTCTAGGGGCCCTGTCCTACAATTGGGCCCACACCTCTGTGGGGTGAGCGGTTTGCTGAGCACAAAAAAGCGAGGTGATGCGTGTGAAAGCCTCACGCACAGCGTCCTGAGTGGAAGGACAGTTCTTCTGGGATAAGTTTCCCTGACTCGAGACGAACGGGAGGACTGTCCCCCAGCTGCGGGGCTGTGACATCGCAGCCACGGCGGCACCGAAGGGCTCTCAGGCCCTGAGTGCCACGGTCGCCTGTGGAAACAGGGGCCAGCGCCGCCCTCGTCTTACACAGGAGCCCGCGGGCCGGGGGGCGGGTCCTGTGGGCACCCGCAGATTCGGTGCCCCACCTGGCCGGGGTGCGTGGGCAGTGCCCGGAGGGGTGCTCTCCGGTCAACGCAGCGACCACCCCGCTGCAGCGTCAGCTCCGCTGGCCGCCTGTCCATGGTCTAGTTTGCAGCTGGTTTTTCTCGGATTTAAGAACTTTCGCACCTTTCAAAGTCACTGCGCAGTTCAGACCAGACATGGCCCGCGAGCTCCTTTCCCGCCTTTCCTCGAGGGCAGACGTGCATGACCTTTAACCCTTTCCCCCACACATTTTAAAACCACTCTGTTGGCTACTTTTCGTGGAGTTTATTGGGGGTGGCATTGGTTAATGAAACTGCCTAGGTTTCAGGGGTGTGGTTCCACGGCCCATCACCTGTACAGTGTATTGTGTGTTCACCGCCCGGAGAAGGCCAGTGTCCGAGCAGCGCGTGTGAAAGCTTTGGCTCAGACTGGGCGTGCTCCTGTGCACTCACATTCCATTGACCAAAAACGCGCCACGCACGAAGCGATGTTTGTTACGTGCTTGAAAGTATTTTTTTTACGGGTGAAGAAAGTAAGATTTGAGGAGATTAAGCCCAAGGTTGTGTAGCTGGTATTTGGAGGTGGTGCTAGACTCACAGACAAGTCTGTTTGTTCTAGATCTCTTACTGCTTCCTCTCACCCCAAGAACAAGGTCATGGGCGATGACTGAAACTTTCATTAAGTGGAAGATCCACACTTCTAGTTTTCCCCATTTCTGCAGAGCTCGACCCTCTTTCTAAAGGGTATAGACGAGGACAGAACATTGCAAGAGAGGCTTCTGGGTAACTTGTGTAAAAAACCTGGCAGTGGAGAGCTGCGGAGACTTCCAAGAATTTGTGTCTCCAAACTTAATCACTCCACCTGGATAGAAATGTGTCCAACACTCTGGAAAAAGAGCTTTTACTGTATTTGAAAAGTTTAGATTTTCCTGATGCTAATATATTTGTAGTCATTTTTCTGTAGCTAACTTTCAAAAATGTAATTTTATATGTTTCTATTATAAAATTATTTCAAAATATATAGATCCTAAAGCTTAAGAATTAAAGAATAATGTGGCTCTGAAGGAGCCACATCTTATTTCAATTTTTAAAACTCCTTTAAAGGCTTTTAAATGTATCGATATTGGTAATTTAAAATTACCTTCATTTATAAACTTACATTTTAAAATTACCTTCATTTATAAACTTACATTTACAACAAGTTTTCAGGATTTACCCATAGCTGATCTCACTGAATTCAAACAAATGAATTTGTTTGGACAAACAATTCATTTGTCTTTGGAAAAATTTTTACTATTTATGAATATTCTCACATTTCATGTTAATTTTTAATTTAAAAAATATATTTTATTAACTAATTTACTTGAATTAAGAATGATTCTTTGTATGTGAAGAAACCCTGTTTAAAAATTTTGTTTTACAGAATTCCATAATTCCATGAAGAGTAATCTTTTAAAAAATTATCAGAAGAAAGGATCTTGGAGAAGTGAAACTGGAACCATTTCCGAATCTTGATGGTGTGCAAAACCAAATGTCATCTGGGGTGCGACCAAAAACTGAAGTAAGTAGCCTCATTCTAGAATGTTCTGGGCGGAGTGTCACGCCTCACCTGCGCAGCAGAGAAACCACCTCACTCTGGTGTTTTCTGGGGGTTTTTGTTTGTTTGTTTGTTTATTTAGGACTGGGGTTGACCTGCTTTTCATTTTAACATGTTTTTTTAATGAAAAACCTATATTTATAAAATTGGGGAAAAAATGCAGTCAGTGATTTTGTTAAGGTAAGAGGGTTAGTCCCTTGTGCTAACAGAGCCATAGCTGTGGGTTCAGTTCAATTCTTTATTGACAGAGAAAATTCGTGCTGCAGCTGAAATTCCCCTTGGACAATTATCACCAAAGCCTCCCCTTTGGGGTGGTGCTGTAGGAATCTCTCTGTTCACACTGCCGGGAAAGCGGCACCAGGTTGGGGAACACACCTGCAAACACGTTAGGTACAAACATTAAATATGCTTTGTTTCAACTGTTGTCTTTGTTCTACCAAGTTAAAAAGTGCCCAGGGAAAGTGTGTGTGTGTGTGTGTGTGTGTGTGTGTGTTTGGTGTGTATATTTTTTACTAAATGTACCGAGGTGACATTGGTTTAAAGTGTACATCACTGTGACACCTTATCTCCATACTGCACTGTGTACCCGTATTTTTAATGAGGAACAATCGACCGGCCTTTCTTATTGGTATTTTAATGAATTTTAATCATCTTTATATATTTTTCCAAAATCTCTAAAACTTGAACATTTTTATTGAATATGAAAGTACATCTTCATAAGTTATAACCACTGTTGGACATAAAGGGGTGTTAGCAATGACTGGAAATATTTCATTGATTCCCTTATGGTTCTTGATTTAACGGTCCTCCTGGCTGCTTTACGATGTAAAAAAGTCATCGTAATTTTGCCCGTAAATATTGAAGGGCAACCATCATGCGCCTTCCTGACAGGAATCAGCAGAAGCTTTTCTCAAGGACCTCAAAAGAGATCATTTAAGACATAACTCAGAGGTACGGGCAGGGTTAGAGGTCCCCAGCACGTCCAAGATGGTTGTCTATATGCGCTCTGGCTTTGGAAGAGGAAGGCAGCCCCAGCCACTGCCCCGCCGGGGGGAGAGGAGGCCTGGGGGGCGCACGCCCAGCTCCCTCCCTCCTAGCTGCGAACCTCCGGGACCTCCCCTGTGCTTGGTCTATCAGGAAATCTCGAGGAGAGGGTACCCAAAGGGTGTGTTTGTTTCAAAACTGTGCCCCACACAGCAGGAGGGAAGAGTGCAGAGGGCAGTTTAGAGGTTCCGATAGCAAGTATTCAGCACACGTGGAATATAAATTCAGCCCCCATATCACACAGCCGACACGTCGCAGGTGTTGTGTGATGCTCTTCCCGCGTAGCGCCTGTCTAATCCATTCAACGGCCCTCCAGCGTAGGCATTATTGCCTCCATTTTTTTAGGAAAGAAACTCAGTTTTCACGAGGACACAGTAAAGTTGGTGGGGCAGGTCTTAATGTCCTCCTGATTTTACCGATGAGAAAACTAAGGCTTGATAAGGGTGAGGGGCTTGCGGAAGGGGCCAGACGAAGTCTGAATCTTCACGTTCTTTGTC
>PVKM010023788.1:0-20939 GCA_004027735.1 Carollia perspicillata
TGGAAGCTCCCCCTGCTTAAGAGCTAGAAAGCTCTATGGAGGCAAGGGCTAGACAGTGGCAGGGAGGTGTGCAGAGAACCCTGTGCAGCAAGACTAACAGCAGGAGACGTTAACAGTCTGTAAGAGTAGCCCGGTACTCAGACAGCTTTATTGATGTGTCATCAGGCTGAGAAGAGAAGGCACCACAGCAGGGTGACAAGGACTTGTTCTTTGTGTCTATCGATCTGCAGTCTCCCATAGAAAACTCCACATCTGTCTGAACGTCTTGAGTGGTTTTATTGATGCAGCATCTGCCAGCTGAGCGGGGAATTGGAGTCACCACATTTATCTTTCATGTCGTGTCGGCCCTGTCATTTTAGAATTTAATATATACATAGATGATGCAGGAAAGGAGAGATATTGAATATCTTGCCATATCACTTTGGGTGGGTGGCTATGGAAAATGACAAAATCCCAGATAGTCAAAGCAGTATTAAAGCTGCCCAAAGTATATTGTATATGGCTGCTATTATGAAATTTCTGCAGTCCTTTGTTACTGAAATCCTCTGTTGTAGCAGGTGATGATTCTTGACCCAGAGAAGCAGTCAGTGGAGCAAAACTGTCATTCAGGAAGACGATATAGAAAGCTGATAAAAGTTTAAGACATGTCTAGTTTGTGAGTAGGGACATTCACGGGGCAGATTGAATTAGGGCATGTCAGTGGATCATAAAGTCGTGGGTCCAAGATAAACTTTGAAAGGTTATGCAGTCCATTTTCCCATCTTTAAGCTGGAAAATCCTTACAATGGATAGAGAAAAATTTAGTTTTCAATTCCTTTTCTGTAGTGCATTTGACCATTAATTTACCAGTTATTTTATACTATATGCTCACAATGTATGCTCAGGTATGATACTAGGAAGAATGTTCCAAAAACTTTATCACAGTTTAATAGGAAAAAAGGGAGCCTTTGCTCAGGGTATTTGGGGAGCTCAAAAGAACACTGACCCAAGTCTGATTTGAAGTTAGTGGGAGTGTGGGAAACTTTAGTGAAGGCTTCTTGGAGGTTAATAACTACAGGTTTGTGTATTACTCTGTATTTTAAAATGAATGTGTCTCGGTAAATCTTTGAAACCATTGATCGCAGTGGAATAGCCCTTCATATTTTCATTTCAATGTTTTCTTAAACCTCAGATATGCACATCATTCCTTGCCCTCTCTTAGGAAACTTACTTCCTTATAGATTACAAGGAAAAAAAAAACACTTTTTTTTGTCTTTTGCCCAGCTCTAGATATAAGTCAAACTACGATCTTCCTTTCGTGACTAAGTTATCTGTGATGATTATACACATTCCCATCACTCCTGAACCTATCACTATCTGGCTTTTGTCCCACTGCTTCTCTGAAATACCTCAGACAAAGATTGCTTAGGGACTCCAAGGAGCTTTGAGTTCTTATCTAATCTTACCTGTCCACAGCCTGTGGGATCCTTGACCATCTCTAGGAAACCTTCTATTCCTGTGGCTTTTGAAGCATCTCTCTCCTCATTCTACCACTGCTATGTCCTCTACTATGTCTCATAGTTTTCTTTCTCTTCACCTGCATTATAAGTGATGGGGATGCCTGCAGTTTTATTTTTATCCTTTCTTCTTATCTCTCTGTTTTCCTCCCATAGTATATAGTGTTCTGGATCTTCAGCTCTCCTTAATATTCTGGTAACTCGTAAATCTCGGTCTCCAACACAGATATCTTTGTAGAGCTCAGGGTTTTCACCAACTGTATATTGCATAGCTCTACTTGTATATATTTCAAACCTTTGCAACTCACTCTCCTGGCCAACTCCTTCTCCTGTTTCTTGTCCATCCATAGAATGACACACCCGCTCATATTCTGTTTGTCAGAATTCACTGTTTTCTCTCTTTCATAAACCCTATCACATTTCTATTGATTTTACCTCTTTGATGGTCACCCATAGCTGAGCAGTATCCATGACTATTTCTAAAGGACTGACAAGTTTTTTTAAAGGTCCTGTATAATCTGAAGATAGCTAGAATCACAAAGAACTGCTAGGCTAGAACCATGCCTAGTGCAAAGGTGGAGAGGTTAGGGACGATTGTCATTAAATGTGTAGAGCAGTAATGACTCTAACCCAGCCTCATAACTTGTTATTTCTCTTCCTATACCCATGCATGTCTATGATGCTAACTGGCAACAAGAAAACAAATTTTATTGGTCACCCCAAAATATTTTATTTTGTTGTAACAATCAACATAGTCTGCATTTTTAAAAGAATTTTTCATACTTATGCTCTGGCTGGTGTAGCTCAGTGGACTGAGCACCAGCCTGTGAACTAAAGAGTTGCCAGTCGATTCCCAGTCAGGGCACATGCCTGAGTTGCAGGCCAGGTCCTTAGTGGGGGGTGCATGAGAGGCAACCACACAGTGTTGTTTCTCTCCCTCTCTTCCTCCTTTCTGCTCTCCCTAGAAATGAATAAGTAAAAACTTTAAAAAATATTTTTTCAGGGTTATAACTACAAAGAAAATTATTTCTGACTTCCAGTCAAGATGGAGGCATAGGTAAATATATCTTGCCTCCTTGTACAACCACAGCAAAAAATACAACTAAATTACAAACTAACACCCAGAATCATCAGAAAATTGAGCTGTTTGGAAGTCCCAAAACCAAGGAATTAAAGACATCACATTCATCCAGACAAGTAGAAGGGACAGAGAGGCAAAGATGGGTATTGGGCAGTCCCACATCAACTATTGGTGAACAAATTGGGAGGGATACTTCAGTAGCAAGGTACCCCAGCCCCAGCCAGGCCATGCAGCCCAAGGTTCCAGTGCCATGAAGATAAGTTCCCGTAATTTCTGGATCTAAAAACCAGTGGGTGTTGGGTTGGCAGAAAAAACAGAGGAAGAAAAAAAAACATGGATTCTCAGGTATCTCCTCTTAAAGGGCCTATAACAGTCTTTGGACTGATGCAGATTCACTCTCTCTGTGCTCCAGCAATGGAGCAGTGGCTAGAAGAGCAGCAGTTGCATATGGAGGAAACTGAATTATCTGGAGTCAGAGTGAGTGTCAGGGAACAGACCCCTCCACCCCAGACAAAACTCCAGAGGTCAGGCAGTGGCTGTTGTCCCTTCGCTGAGCCTTCCCCCACACAGAGCCACAGAGCAGTGACACCATATCTGAGACTCCAACAACCTGGTTCACACAGATTGTCCTGCCCTGGTGATTTATCTAAGGCTCTGCCCCATCCAACTTATGGGTGTGCTTTTCTACATTAGGCTACACTACTAAGACAGGGAGTCAAAACGGCTCTTCCTAATACATGGAAACAAGCACAGGGAGGCTGCCCAATGAGGAGACAAAGAAATATTACCCAAATGAAAGAACAACAACAACAACAAAAACACCAGGAAAAGAACTAAACAAAATGGAGATAAGCAATCTATCAGATGCAGTGTTCAAAACACTGGTTATTAAGATGCTCAAAGAACTAATTGGGTACTTCAACGGCATTAAAAAAAGACCCAGGAATAAATGAAGGCTACATTAAGTAAAATACAGAAAAATGTACAGGGAATCACCAGTAAAGTGGATGAAGCCAAAAATCAAATAAGTTATTTGGAACATAAAGAAGAAAAAAAAATTCAATCAGAACAACAAGAAGAAAAAAGAATCTAAAAAGACAAGGATAGGGTAAGGAGATTGTGGGACAACTTCAAATGCACCAACATTCAAATCATAAGAGTGCCAGGGGAAGAGAAAAAGCAAAAAATTGAAAACTTGTTTTAAAAAACAATGACAGAAAACTTCTCTGATTTGGTCAAGGAAATAGACTTACAAGTTCATGAAACAGAGAGTTCCTAACAAGATAGACACAAAAAGGACCACACCAGGACATATCACAATTAAAATGCCAAAGATGGAGATAAGGACAGGATCTTAGAAGAAGCAAGAGAAAAGCATATGGTTATCTACAAAAGAATTCCCATAAAATTGTCAGGAGATTTTTCAAAAAACTTTACAGGCTGGAAGGGACTGGCAAGTAGTATTCAAAGTAATGGAAAGCAAGGACCTACAACCTAGATCACTCTATCCATCAACACTATTATTTAGAATGGAAGGGCAAATAAAGTGCTTCTCAGACAAGGTAAAGCTAAAGGAGTTAATCATCACCAAGCCATTATTTTATGAAATGTTAAAGGGACTTATTTAAGAAAAAGAAGATCAGTACTATTAACATTAAAATGGTAATAAATTCACAACTATTAACAATTGAATCTGAAAAACAAACAAAACAAACAAGCAGAACAGAAACTGAATCATAAATATGAAGATCATTTGGAGGGTTATCAGTTGGGATGCTGAAGGGGGAGAATGGAAAAAAAGATGCAGGGATTAAGAAATACAAATTGGGAGCCCTGGCTGGCATAGCTCAGTGATTGAGAGCAGGCTGTGAACCAAAGGGTCGTAGGTTCAATTCCCAGTCAGGGCACATGCCTGGGTTGCAGGCCAGGTCCCCAGTGGGGACCATACAAAAGGGAACCACACATTGATGTTTCTCTTTCTTTATCCCTCCCTTCCCCTCCCTAAAAATAAATGGAATCTTAAAAAAAAAAGAAGTACAAATTGATGGGTACAGAATAGACAGGGGGTGTTAAGAACAGTATAGAAAGTGGAGAAGCCGAAGAACTTATATGCAAACCCATGGAAATGAACTAAGTGGGGATTGCCAGAGGGAATGGGGGGTACTGGGTATAAGAAGTTAAAAAAAGGAAAATTGAGACAACAGATCTAGCATAATCAATAAAACATATTTAAACAAAGAAAAAAAGGAAAATTATTTCTACCATGAGAATCTCAAGAACTGTGGAATTAGGTAATAAATTAATTGGGAAAATAAAGTTTACTCAGACTTCCTCATATCCTGTTACAAAGATAGCTAATAATCATATGTAAATTGACTTTGCTTTGATTAAGGCAATGCTTCGAAGAGGAACTATAGTATTCTATACAAGTCATATTGAGAGAAGAGAGTGGTTACTACAAGATGAATTTGGAGATAAAAGCTGAGCTAGGATGGTAGAAGGGCCCTGTAGACCAAACGACGGCTTGGCATTTGTTCTAAATGAAATGGAAAGTCTCTAAGCTTTTTAAAACTGGGCCATACTGTATTTCTAACTGCTATGTGAATTATATTTTTATATAAGCAAAATAAAACAAAACAAAAAGCAAGGATCAACATAAAACTATATCTAAAATTAGGTAGTAATAGACACGAAAAGAAATGAAAATTTTTGAAATATATTTTGAAATTAGCATTACCGTGCTTTTTGATGGAATGGATGTGATTAGAAAGGATCAAAGATGCCTCCTACATTCTTTGCTTCAGCAAATGGTTGGATAATAGCATTAGTTTTCTGAAATCTGTAAGAGTGGAGGAGAAACAGACTTTTGAGAGCAATCAAGAGTTTTGATTTGCCTGTGTTAAGAAGGTGGAGATGCCAGTGAGATGGCTAAGGAAAGCAAGCACCTGTACATGTGGACCAAAAATTGTATTAGCAGTAGTATTGGGTTGGCCCAAAAGTCCATTTTTTTTTCCTTAAGATGGCTCTAGTAGCACTTAGTTGTCTTTAATTTCATTTGAAACAATTTTGTTAGATTGTATTGTGACAGCTGTCACATCAACATGCATTAAAAAACTGATAAAAATTGGTGAGTTTTTGTGTAGCCATATTAATATTGAAGACAGAAGATAATAAGCAACATTTTTGGCATATTATGCTTTAGTATTTCAAGAAAGCTAAAAACACAACTGAAGCACAGAGACAGATTTGTGCCGTGTATGGAGAAAGTGCTGTGACTGAGAGAACGTGCCGAAAGTGGTTTGCGAAGTTTTGTGCTGTAGATTTCTCACTGGATGATGCTCTGCAATTGGGCAGATCAGTTGAAGTTGAGAGCAATTGAATAAAGACACTAATTGAGAACGATCAGTGTTAAACCATGCAGGAGATAGCTGACATACTCAAAATATCCACAAATTTCTGGTTTTATTGGCTATGTTTGGGAAATTAGGGTGGAGGGAAAGGAGAAGGACATGGTGCTTAAAAGTTGAAGCTCATTGGGGAAGAGTGGCTGGTGAAGTTGTGTAATAAAGAGAAAAGTGATAGAGAGAGAAGAATTAAAGAGAAAGTGAAGGGAATTTGGTGAAATTCCAAGTTGGGGTGAAAGGTTTAATATTTTGGCCTCTAAAGATTACTTTGTAATTATTAGGTGGAAAATTCAGATGTTATGAAATGTAATTATTGCTTCCTAAGGGATGGGGATTTGGAGAGTGCAGATGGAGGGAAAAACACTCCAGTTTGCAGGAAACATTGACAGCCGGGTAAATTATATAATATACGTACATTGCCAGAGTTTGCAACTATGGGTAGGATCAATGTCCAATTCTAAAAGGTAGACCTCCAAGCCAGAAATTCTGAAAGGCTCTATTTCATCCTATGTTAATTGCAGATTAGCATATCTCTAGCAGAAGGAATCTCTCACTTTTTCAACCGTCCCCATTACTATAGTGCAGCCAATGTGTTTATACTTTTGGGTAGAGTGTTGCCAACTCTCTACCAGGGGAGTGGCTTCGTTGCCAGTTGGCTAGCAATGTCACATTGCACCTCAATGGTAGTTAATAAAAATGCTGAAGGGGGGAGCACTTTCTTTACAGTGGAGTAATGTTCCATGCTGTGCTTATGAATTTCATGGAAGAAGAAGCTTACCTGGACATTGCTGAGATTTCATAATTCTGAAGTGCAGTAATTATGATGAAGTGTGTGGGTGGCAAATCAATAATTTTCCAGAAAAACTGAGTAATACTCCATTACACATTGAACTTTTTAAAAAACAATTACTTCCCAATGGTTTAGAGGGAAAAGGAGCCAAAAGCAATAGTAATATGCTCCATCCAGATCCTGTTATCTGCCACAGGGGACACTAATAGCTTTTATAAATGCTGAGGGCCAGTGTTTCCTACTGTTAGGATCACTTTGAGCTTCATTGTCCAGCTCATACAGAGACTTCCTGCCCTATCATCCTCAGATTGTTGTTCATCTGATGCTTTTACATTGTCTCACCACTGCTCTCTAGGCTTCTAGTGTCAGATTCTTGACTTGGGATTCACAGTTAAATGAACCAAAGATATAGAGTCATTATTTTCTGCCTTTTTATCTCCAGTGGCTTGTGTAACACTGTTTTTTTTGTTTGTTTGATATTTAGAATAGAAATATTAGATGTCAACAGGGAAGAAAAGATATGAATAATATTGTGAAGATCTCTGAAGGGGAAAAAACATTCAAACCGGAAATTTTCAACTGTTATTCCCATTGTCAAAAACAAGGGAACAGAAGCAGTCAACAGAAAATCTAATAAGTTTTCATTCTTCAGCCTTTTCATTAAGAAGGGTTGAGTATTTCTTAAATTACTTTTTAGCATAAGCAGATGACTTTGATGGGTGTTTTAAATTTTCACACAGTCCACAACTCATCTGGAACTTGTATTAATCCCCAAATTATTATGCATAGATTATATGTAATCTATGGCCAGTGTCAAATGTAAGAGCTGATAGGGATACCTGATATTATCTAACTCAAGTGTTCTATTTGAAAATTCAGCAAGCTTAAAACCAGAAGGAAAATATGCATGCCCAATATTTCCAAGTTCAAGGTAAGCAGAACAGAGGTGCTTACTTCCAAAGTCAACATTTCCCCCAACGGTCCAGTTAAAGATGGTACTACAAGTACCAGTGCACCCCATAAACTCACATACAAAAATTGTAACTTGGACTTAGAAATACTTAGTCAACTAAAATTATTTACTTTTGTTTTGTGTGCCAGAGTCCTGTAGTAAGTGTGTAAGATCTCTTTCCAGCTTCCAATGTGGACAGTTTGTGAGCAATTGGAGCAGGAAGTTGTAATTTGCAGGAGCCAACACGGCCTCCCAGAGAAGCTATGCTAGCACACTCATGTTGGAGATCTCTTCTCCATGGTTCCTATATTGGCAGGTTAGGAGAAAACTGTATTCATACTAAGTCTGCATTTTAGGAAGACATTTGATGAAAAATCTCTCAATATTCTTATGAATAAGATAGAAACATAAATGATAGATGAAAGTATTAATTGGTAGATGTGAAGTATATTTTAAAGTTAATGTTATAATGGTCTTACTGTGCTTGAGGCATGTCTTAAAGAAGAGGAATTAGCTTTCTCTTGTATGATTTCAGAGCATGGTACCAGAACCAATAAGTCAAAGTCAATGATATAGTTTGATTGGTCATAAAATATAATAAAATTTGCTCTGGCTGGTGTGGCTCAGTGGATTGAGTGCCAGCCTGCAAACAAAGGGTCACTGGTTCGATTCACAGACAGGGCACATGCCTGGGTTGCAGGCCAGGTCCCCAGTGTGGGGTGCACAAGAGGCAACCACTCATTGATGTTTCTCTCCCTCTCTTCCTCTCTCCCTTCCCCTCTCTCAAAAAATAGAAAAATAAAATCTTAAAAAATTTTAAAAACATATAATAACAATTTATAATATAACATTCTGGTGAATTATCTGTCACCAGAAGTATGCAGTCAAAGAGATAAAGAACAAACAAAAAAGTGATACAAACCTATATATGGTAGAAGTCAGAATAATCTAGTACAAAAATTCTCAGAACACTTTCTGTCAAGACTTCTTACAATTCTTTAAAATTATTGAAGATCTAAAGAAAGCTTTTGCTTATGTGCATTATATCTATCAATAAATTACTGCTTAGAAAGTTTTAAATTATTAATTTTAAAATAATAATAGCATACTTATATGTTAACCAGCTTTATAGAAATATGTATTTTTTGTTAAAATTTAGTGAGAAGAGTGGCATCATTTTATGTTTTTCTGGTTTAATAGAAGAGAGTGAATTCTCATGTCTGCTTCCCATTCAGTCTGTTGAGATATATGGTTTTCTTTGAGCCTAAAAAAATAAACACTTCACACAAATATGTAGTTTGAAAGGTGGCAGTGATGGCGATGGTGGTATTTTAATTGTTTTTTCAGATGATTGTGAATATGTGGACAATCAACAAAGTTTCTTAAAGGGTAGCTGCACTGTGGATTTTGAAACCATAGCAACTGAGCTTTTCATATCTGTTACATTACAAGGCATTGACTGGTCTAGCTTCCACTTTGATCTTTTACCCATGCATGATTTTGTAACTTCCTGAATTGATATCATTTGGAAAATATAGGTTGATTGAGCTGTACAGAGCCTGTAAATATTGACAAATTTTATTATACAATACCCCAAAACATTTTAATATCATCTATCTAATCAAAAATATTGAAATATTGGAAGCTGTCAAGCACAGTGATGGGCAGTCTCTCAAAATTCTGATACTTGCCTAAAAACTCAAGTTATTGACTCACAAATAGTTTCAGATGTTGTTGTTTTGGTTGATGTTGTTTGATGTGGCAGGCTCACTTAGTTAATTTTGGAGAAAGTGCTTTGTTAAGAGCCACATCTGAAAAACTGTAGTTTCTCAGTTGTTTTTTCAAATGAAAATGGTGCCATGAAAAAGCATCTAGTTCAGCTCACAGTTGTGCAAGTGTTTTTACTCGACACAATGTACTTTATGTAAAAGAAGCACTCTCTTTGTATTTCATTTTTATCACACAGAATACTTAAAACATGTTAATCAAAAGTCAAGATTAAATAAAATTAATAATATCTGCTGCTTCATTAAGGATGATCTTAAGCGAAATGGACACAGTATGTGAGTTTGAAATACAATGACACTAATTTAGTGTATGGCTGAGGCCTTGGTTCCTACAATGCATTATCATTCTTACCCACAACTGCTTTTCACCATCAGTGAAAATGTCAACTCAGCGAAAAAAGCAAATAATGTCTTACTATCCTTGTAAGTATACTTTTGACCTTGTGAAATCCTGAGATGGCCTTAGACACCCCCAGTGTGCCACAAACCACATTTGAGAACCACTAAATCTAGTCATTAATGGCTCCGAGTCCATTTTAGACTAGTTTGGTTTCAATTGTGGAACCACTATTTACAAGTTGTCTAACCTTGGGCAACACATATATTTCTGAGCCTGTTTCCTCATCTATGGGGTGGGGACAGTTATAATAACTATCACACATGGTTGTGTGAGCAGTTAAGGAGAAAATGTTACAACCCAAGCAGCACATCACTTGACTATACTTGATATATTTTGACATATGTCACCACTATAGTGATAATGACCCAGTTGTTTCCTTATAAAAGAGAGTTAGGTTGTATGGTTTTGACTCAATAGAAGACAGAATAAATTCTTTAAAATACTCAGTGCTGAGAGAGATTCTATGATTATGTTTGACTTGTAAAAATTATCATGGCCATCATCACAAAAACTAATATGTGGCTGATACTTCAAGGTGGGGCTTAAATCTCTCCCACCCAGAGAAAGTCAACCCAGGTAAACACACCAACTGAAAAAAAAAGTGGTCAGCATGATGTGTAAGAGCAACTGCCAACCTACCCCTTCCAACCAGTGTGCTGTGTAGAAAAGCCTCCTGTATAAAAGTCTAGTGCCGAACTTTTGTCCTGTTTCTAACTTTTTGCAGTGTTCACAAGGGCTGTGATACCTAAGTGCCGGGGTTTGAATTCCAGCTGGGCCTCTGACTAGCAGTGCAGCCACGAGCATTTTACTTAAGCGCCCTGAACCTCAGTTTCCTCACCTGAAAAAGGAAGAAAACATTTGCATTTATTTCATGAAACAGGTGTGAAGGTGCACATTTGTAAAGTGTCTAGAACTGTGTCTAGTACAGAATAGATGTTCAAGAAAAGTTCTCCATTTCCGTTGTCCAAAAACCCACCCACAAACTTTCACATCCTAATGGGCAATACATACAATTCACGTTTTCGTGTGCTATCCTAAGCTTGAGATTTCAAAGGTAAATGAACTCATTATATGTCCTCTGAGGTCTTTAATGTCAAAACGTAAAGGTGGCCTTAGGTGAATTGTCAGTGTAGATTACACAACTACCTGAAAGACATGGAAGGAAAAAAGGTGATATATTAAAATATTTAGCAATAAAGCAAGAGTACTGACCAAAAATATATGCTGGTCCTCAGGGGAGCAGGGACTTGAAGCTTCAGCAGGCATTTACCATCCACCAGTTGGTTCCTAGGGGATTTAACCAAGTAGAATGCCCACAGCACTTCCTCTGGACTCACTCTCCCTATATGCATGTCAGATAATTCATTTCAGAAGGAATGGTAAGCAAGCTCTGAATGGCTGCTGATTGGTTTGTTTTGTTTCTTCTCATTACTAGGAAGGGACTCATTTCCAGAGTGAAGTGAGGAAGTTCAGGGAATTGAGCACAGGCATTATATTCTCAGCTTCTCATGAACTTGTAACAGGCCAAGTAACTTAAAGAACCAGCCTATATTATCCATCACCCAAGACAAAGAGTGCACCCCTGGTGCAACTAACGTTTATAACTCAGAGCCAAACTATCTATTTCATTGTGAAGCTGGGATTATGAGAGTGAGGAAAAAACACCATAACCGAAAATGACAAAATATCATCTTACTGCATTTAACTATAGTTGGGGAGCCTTTGGATCATCAGAGCTAACTTAAAATAAAAGAAGAGAAAAACTGCTGTACTCCTGTGAGCAGACACTGCAGGAGCAATATATCTATGGGGCCACCGGCTGAACTAGATCCTCTCCTGCCACTCATCAAAAGCCTCTCCCACCGCAAAATCCCCTAAGCATTTATCCTCACAGAGGCAGAAAGAGTTCAGCTGGATTTTTATTTTTGTTTTGTTTGTTACTGTTTTTTTTTCCTTTTTTAATCCCACAAGGAGTCAGAGGTGTTGGCACTTAGCAAATCCTCTTTTAATTTGCTCACTGAGAAAATTCAATTTAGACATCATTAAAAGAAAAGAGAATGGCCGGGCACCATTTGTCGAGTCTGTCTTTGAGCTATCACTGCATTTCAAGGGATTAAGTGATGGGCAGGATTACATTTTCTTGTTTCTTGTTCCCGTAACAGAACACACAGTTCTTTTTTTAAAACTACAAACCTAGAAAAAAGATTTATCTATATCTATACCTATCTCTCTATAAATTACCCATTACCCATGTGTACACGGGGAGCCCTTCTCTCAGCAGTACATGGCCAATTAAGCAACACCCTAGTTCTATTCTCAGAGATGATTCAGTTTGGAAACCCCTAGGGAAAATTAGAGTCATGAATGAAGTATGCCAGTTAAAAAATAAGGATTTCTGAAAAGACATTGAAAAACAGGCCGAGCAAAAATTACAACAAACTTTGAAACCAAGAGATGAGAGTGACTCAAAATTCAGACTTTGGTGATTTTATGCAAGTACTTAAACTCTGGAGTTTCTGTTCACTTACATATAAAATCAGCATAATACTACTTTACAGGTGCTTTATAATTGAATATTTGATTTATATCAAGAGTTTGGCAATGTAACGACATTTCCTGGAACTTTGCTTCTCTCTCTTCACGCGGACATCGTCATCAGGTTCAGACGCTTTTGTCACCAGGCAGCCAGGGCTGGAATCTCACATCTGCCACCTCCTACATGCCTGACTCGGGAGACGGTACTGCACTTCTTCAAATCTCTGTTTTGCTTAGATGTAGCTTACTGTATCCTACACGAGAGGGTTTTTGTGAGGACTAAATATAGTATTTGGCAAAAAGTGCTTGCAGAGTTCTGAGGAAAGAACCCACACTGCATCAATATAGCTGTTGTTGTTACTATCTACCTAAGAAGCTGGAGGCATTTTTGAAAAATTGACAACTTTCTAGTTTTTGTATTTTTGTCCTTGCATTTTAATCACTTATATATTTTATCATTAAGGCTGTTCAAAGGAACTATTAAATATTGCTCTATAAATAGTATAAACATATATGTGTATTATATATAGTATATATACTAGCATATATAATATAATATAATACATACATAAATATGATATATAAACATATATTACAATAGCAAATATATTACATATATCATATATGATATATCACATATAATGTATCATATATATGATATATATGATATATCATATATCATATTATAGATACTATATAGTATATAGTATCTATAATATATAACAGTATATATAATAATATTATATAATAGCACAAACATATATATGTTATATATTACATATAACATTTATAATTAATTAATTTCAAATGCCTCTGCTCTCAAGGCTACTGAGAATATTTGCAATTAAACTCTAACCATTGTTCTTGTTTTATTATGGTAGGGCAGTAAAGATGGAGAATTGCTTTTTTATATTCATGAGTTATACAATAGGTTTTTTATATCCATATATTATCCCTATAGTTTCTTTACCATATCTGCAGCCTCAATTCTATTTCTAATTAATTTGAACTTGTCTTTTATTTTTTCTATTTAATTTAATTTAATTTATTTTTATGGTTGTTTAAGTACAGTTGTCTCCATTTTGCTGCCACCACTTTCTCCCACCCCACCCATCCCCACCTCCCACCATCAATCCTTCCTCCCTTTGGCTTTGTCCGTGGGTCCTTCATACATGTTCCTTGACAACATTTCCCCTTCTTTCTCTCGTTATCCCCTGCCCCCGACTGCACTCTGGTTACTGTCATTTTATTCTTCATTGCAATGTCTCTGGTTATAACTTGCTTGCTTGTTTGTTTTGTTGATTAGGACCTATAAGTGGAATTTGTCATCTTTTAAGTCATGGCTCAGGCATTCTTTGCTGAAGTGTTTCCCCCCCATCCTACCAAGCATAGCTAGTTCCTCTCTCCTCACTATGTCCAGAGCACCTTGAACTAAATCTCTCGTGTGCCACACCATTTGGTTCCATTTTTATTTTAAAGCAATTTGAAATTTACAGAAAAGTTGCAAGTACAATTTGGAGAACTTCCACATTCTTTTAACCATATTCACCAATTTTATTCATTTTGTTACATTTGTTTTGTAGTTTGTGCATGTATATAACACACATATTACTATTTATTATTAAAAACATATATATATTATTTATTTGAGAATAGATTGCATTCATCATGCTTCTTTACCCCTTGATTCAAAACTACAATAGTTATCAAGTTCAAGATATTCAATACTGACACAATAATTTTATTTTATCTGCAACAATATTCTTGTCTAATTGTTCTAAAAATGCCATTTATAGTTTACTTTTATAACTTCAGTATTGTGTACATTCCAAGATTGTGAACAAAAATTGCATTCAGTTGTCATGTCTTTTTGGTCTCTCATATTGATTTTTAATAGTTTACTTTTGAGTCTTCTCAATTATACATGATTTTCAAACGCAAGATAATGTGTATTTTATTATAATTCTTTCACCTCCTAGCATGGTAAGTGGTACATAGAATATACTTACTGTGTGTTCATCATGAAGGGATACATAAATAAACCAGAAAGACTGGAACAAAAATCTATTTGAACAGATCTGACAGATCTTCACTAGAACAGCAACATTATCTACTAGAACCACAAAAATGAACAAACAAAATAATACTACAGAAGGTCTTTGGGATTCCATGAAGAAATATGCTCGGGCATTTGTGAATCACCGCAGCTTTTTATTCTTCCTTTTCTCTCGTTAGATGTGTATCAGAGGATGGGACCACAAGTGGAGAACGACACATACACAGGCAAAGTAAGGAGGGTGGTTGGCTTCCGGGGCCAGCTGGATAACTCCCGTGCCCCTGAGCATTAGCCGTATTTATATTCAGGGCCTTCAGAGTGGTGTTTGAAAATTACAACTGCAACTGTTCAAATGTAAGGTGTTACGAATCTGTTTTATAAAGCTTAATTAGAGAAGATTGTGTAAAATATATGAGAATGTCTCAAAGTGTTTGTTGGAATTAGCTGGAAGCTTAGCTGTGAGAGCCAAGAAGAATGCATGCATTGATATTTGAGCAAGAATTAAAAAACTGGACAGAGAGAAAGGAAGCACAGAGGAGAAAGAGAGAATGAGATGAGGACAACAACTCAGGCTGCGACCAGTAATGGGCAGGAACACAAGCTAGATGGAGGCATGTGTTGAGTACAGGTACAAGTCCTCTTAGGTTTCACAGTGGGGCTTAGGATCGTGACTGAGGATAGAGGGCTAAGCTGTCCAGCATTGATATGATAAGCAACACTGAGTTATTAAACGTTTTAAATAGGTGTTTATTTGATAGGAATGGTGCTTCAATTAAATGGAGGTGAATCTATCTTCTAGGAAGAATGTAGTCCATTGCTACTTTATAAAACATAAGACACAATAAAAATGGTATTTTGAACCCTTACATCAGTATTCTATAGCTCATTTTCATGGCTGTGATACTGTTTTTCTAATGGATGTTTCATAGCCATTAAAACTTAAGGAAAATGGTTTGGGGTTATAATTTTAAAGGTAAATTGGTTAAGACCATTGAGATTTTTTTTTTTTTTACATCCCAAAGCTGAATATCTGCCAAACTACAGGAAAAGAAAGAGAAAAAAAGCATCCTTGTTTTTGTTACCATAGTTACAATGAAGTGCTTTCTCCCCCCACCCCCATTAACTGAAAAACAAAACAACAAAAACAAAAAGGGAGATAAATTTATCTTCTAGTCAGCAATAACTTGGGGGAAGAAAATGAAATAGATTTAGAACCGTGTGAATTTTAATGACTGGCTCATTCTTTCTGAAATGTGTACAAGGAAGGGGAAAAGTGTATATTTTAAAATACAATAGTGAGGGCACTGAATATTATTGTCTTCTTGCCAAATAAGCCCATTAGGAAAGAACTCTGAGAACTGTTAGCAGGACACAAGCACCCCTTGCATTTCCCCACTCACTGTCCTGTTCTTCTCTCCTGCCAAAGCGGGCAAGGCTGGAATCCCATTAATGAGCGTCAGCGAAATTGGATGGATATCTCCAGATTTCAGACCATCAGTTGTCACGACAATTTGATATGGTTCTTTAGGCCTAATTATCACACCAACTTATTTCTTTGTTGGAGTAGGGGAGTAGTAGGTCTCAACCAGCTTTTCCTATGAGAGTTGATGATTCTGTCTGTTCTCCCACAGTTTTTGTTATAACCCAATTGATACACAGATAGCCACATCATCTAATCTTTCTAACTTCTCAAAAGGTAAAATTCAGCATGCCATCCTCTGTCATTCACCCTTCTTTTATTCCTCTGACCGTATGTACACACTGCATTTGAGCTCAGGAGAACTGAAGACCAACTTATTCAACTGGAACCTGCTTATATACAGGGTGTGGCACAAGTAATGCCCCTGTTTTATTACAATTTTTTTAGTATAAAATCATAAGCATCTAATTCTGTAGCATAACAATATCACACTCAAGCACATCATATGACATTTTAGGTGAAATGTTCAAATTGCTGTCCATGTTGTGACGCACCCTACCAACCACACTCAGGCAGCCATTTCTTCTGCCGGGCCCTGTATGTCCTATGTCCCTTCATTCCTTTCTCTCTTATGCATCAATGTAATTTTCCTAGGACTGAACATCTCACGTCCCAATAATCTCATTGAATATCTTCTTCTCCATTAGGTGGTGAGCTTCATTATGAGAAAGTACTTTCCAATAATGTAACCACTTGGCACATGTGACTCTAAGTTAGAATTTATATAATAAAATAGTTTTCTTCAGTCACTCTAGCCACATTTCATATGGTCAATAGTCACATGTAACTAGTGGTTACCATATTAAGAAAAATTATGTAGAACATGTCTATTATTCCAAAAAATACAGGTGGGTAATTCTAACCTAGACTTTTCCTACTTAAAAGGTGGTCCACCCACCAGCAGTATCAGTTCCTACGACAGGTGCAGAATTTTGAACCCTACCCACAAACCTGATCTGCTACTGATGATGTCGACAGAGACACTCGTATGCACATTGAAGTGTGTAAACCACTGGTCTAGGTATAGTTATAGTATGCAGATGGTGTTTTTGAATGAATAATAAATTAAATAAGTACCCTATTTATTTTTACATACAAGGGATAAAAAGATGTCCTCTGAGTCCCGTGATTTGGGGAATGAGTGATTTGAGAGAAAGAGAGAGGGGATGTGGCAAGGAGAGTGAGAGGTAAAGAAATTTTGATTTGTTGTTCCAGCTGTTGATGTATTCATTAGTTTATTCTTGTATGTGCCCTGACCAGGGATGGAGCCTGCAACCTTGACATCTTGGGGTGACATTCTAATCCAATGAGCTACCCACCAGGGCCAATGATTCAGTTTTAGATTAGCACCACCAATTTCTACTTAGCATCCTTATTTCCCTTTCAATGCCACTGTATTTTTTTAGGAACAACAAATACAGGATTAGGCTACTTAAAATATGTAGTTGATATATGACTGCATGAAGTATTTTACACTTCTCGCCACTGTTTCAGCATTCTTATTCATCAAAATATATGAGCATGTCTCCATACTCTCTATCTACTATTTCTTAGCTATTGGTTCTAGGAGTGACAGTCATGGTGATGTTTCCAGGTGCCTAAAGAGAAATACTGAATGATTTATCCAGAAATATTTGTGGGAAGTTAGTCGTTGAAACTGACTAACCTCCATTGTGAGGAATTGAAATTTGCTTGAATAGAGAACTACGGGGTATATCATTTTTTCCCGCTTAAGTGTAAAAAGACATGTCAGGGAAAATTTTTGTTCCTTTGAAAATATTATAGATATTAACCTCTAATGCTTTGTTGTATAAATATTTTGCTAAGCTGAATGGACTGCCTTTAAATGGATTGTTAGTGGAAAATTCTTGATATTTATCTGTATTGATATTATCACCTTGGTTGATAGAATATTATACCTTACAGATTTTTAAAATTAATTTTGGTTTTGTACTACTTGATCTATCTCCTTTTACTTGGATGGGTACATTGGGTTTATGTGTGTTATTATTGGAGTTTCTAGGTAACAGTCTATTTCTTATATTTTGAGGGAAGATTTCCAAATAGTATTTTGAATGTGCATGTGTGTGCATATATGTACGTGTAAGTCATTTACTGTCCTGGACAAATTTTGTGTCTGGACACTATCCTTGTCCCACCCGGAGCTGGAGAGTTGAGAGGGACAATGAGGCAGTGGAGAGGCACAAATAAAAAATTCTCCTGTAGAAAGTAGGAATTAATATAGATGCTTGTCACATATGAGTTTATTAAACCACAAATATTACAAGATGGTTTTCGTCTCAGCTCACCTATCCACTAGCTATGTGACCCTGGGCATGTCATTTAACCTCTTTTGGCCTTTATTTCCTCAGATGTAAAATGCACACAATAATACTTTCTCATGGGATTGTTACAATAACTAAATAATTTAGTATAAGTTAGATGCTTTGTTTCTGACTTATATCAGTGTGCTTATTTATTATTTAGGCTGAGTTCACTCTGAGCACAAAGCTCACACACTAATAGGGTTTGCCCAGTCTAGACATTTACATAAACTTGAAGACATTCCTTAACTGAGCACCTTTTGAATAGGTGACAGAAGCTATAAAGTATGACTAACCCCTTGTTATATAAAGAATACTATAAACAGCTTATTATGGTTTAATAGTTAGCGATCTATCATAAACTCTTATGATATATACTGCATTTTTCCATGTATAATGTATATGTTTTTGCCCAAATTTTTGAGGGGAAAATAAGGATGAGCATTATACATGGGTATAATGATTACATACCATGGGTATAACAATCCCATGTATAATGTACACAAAAATATGGGTGTGAATCAGACATGGTGAAATATGGTAAATGATTAGGCTCTTGATCTGCTTCATCCTCATGTGGGGACTGGCCATTCCCCGTAACTACTCTGATGTAAGGAAGTCTCGGTTCTTTATCCATCTAGATACAATTATTTGCCTAGTTTTTGTTTGTCTGATGTTTACTTAAGTTCTTTTATTAATTCTGAGTTCTTGTGCATACACCTCAGAAACAGCTGCACAGTCCAAGCTAGGGACTCTCACTTTCTGTTCTGCTCCAGAATGCCCAATTACTATTACTGTTTCTAAAACTGCTCTCACCTCAATTCATTATAGACCATCTTTTTTTTTTCTTTTAAATTTACTCTTCAAGTTGCCTTGTTTTTTTCCTGCAGCCAATGGAGATAATAAATACCCCTTTGACAAGAACATGCTCTTCCAGCCCAGAAGAACATTTGTCCTTCACTTTGGCCAAGTCAAGACATTTCCTGTGTGCTGCTGTTAATGCCCCCTTGTCCAAAAAAAAAAAAAAACTGGTGTCATTCTCATTTCAATATTAGCAAGGTAGCAAATGGTTCCAATCACAATGACATATATGCAACAATACATCATTGTATTATTATCGGCAACTTGAATGAATGGCTTTGTGAACTGAATTCACGTCTGTGAGAGCTACAGCACAGCTCATTTCAACCAGATGGGACTTTCCTTTGTGAACATGATATTCAAATGCCACCTACCCCAGCTGTGGAATTTTTAGGAAACTAGTGAGAACAGCAAAATTTTCCTGTCACTAAGGAATTGTATAAAAGGCTTTATTGATTTCCTTACAATGGGAAGATTTCATGTTTCTCCAAAGAGAAGAAGTAGGTAAATATAAAAATGACTAGAATATTTATATAAAAAATACAAAGACCATCCAACCCTGCTGTTTTAAAGATTAGATGGGAAGAATGAATATTTAAAAACTGAATTCCATGTGGATCTATGCAAGCAACATACTTTCTTGTGAAACACAGAAAATGGCAAAATTGTTTATTGTGATTTCAAGACAGAAACTTTCCATCTGTCTTTGCTTTTACATCATACGTGGTTACGATCTGTCAGAGACATTTACTGTTAGTAAAAGTTGGTAAGGATGTATTCAATCTTCCCAAACTTTTGTTCACAGTGAGGATACTTAAAATCCTACTTCCAAGACATAGAATGCCATAGAATGTTCATGGATCTCATTAGTTAGCATGTGGTCTACGCTGGAAAAGGAACAGAGGCACCTCTGTAATTTGAACTAAGATCTGGTTTGCCAAAATTCTGTATTCTTACTAAAAGGAATTTTAACTAATTTAGTTATGCATGCATTTTGCCACTCATTCATCAGTTACCTATAAATGTGTATAGTCAGTGTAGTCAACTTTTATATTAGTACGTGTACAAATATATTAATATGCATGCGATGGCTCAGGAAGAGGGTCTCTGAGTAAGCAACTAAGCTGAGAACTAAAGATGAGGGTTAATCAAGTAAAGATTTAGGGGCCAGAGGGGAGAATGTGCAGATTATTCCAGGAAGAAGAAATACAATACTAAGAGATTAGAGATGTGGTTAAGTGTAGTGAATTCATGAACGTGAAATAAACAGAGAATGGCTGAAATCAGGGAGTGAAAGGAAAGAGGAGCATGAGGTAAGGTTATAGCAGAGTTTATCAGCTTCAGCACTATTGACATTTTAGGCCAAGTAATCCTTTCTTCTGAGAAAGCTGCCCTACGTATATAAAACATTCAGCAGTATCCCTGGCCTCTATGTACTAGAAACCAGCAGCATACTCTTGTCCATTTGTAACAATCAGAAATGTCTCCAAACATTGTCAAAAGCCCTGTGAGTTGCAAAATCTACATCCAATTAACAACTAGAGGATAAGATCAAAGAGAAAACGAAACCTTACCCTTGTTTGCCTTATCATAAACCTTGCTAGGAATTTAAAGGTTTATTTTTGGAAAATGGAACACCATGTAGGGTTTGCAGTTAGAGGGTGATAAGATTTGTACTGAAGAAAATTGCCCTGATTACACTGTGAGCCTGTGAATTGTTGAAAGATAAGAGGGGATTTGGGGATCAGCAGGGAGATCAGTGCAGTAAGACAT
>PVKM010023789.1:9658-21038 GCA_004027735.1 Carollia perspicillata
CTTGATATTTCAAATAAGTGGAGTGACACGATACTTGTCTTTTTGTGTCTGGCTTATTTCATTTGGCATAATGTTTTCAAGATTCACTCATGTAGCATATATTAGAACTTCATTCCTTTTTACGGCTGAAGAATAATCCTTTGCACATTTTCATTATTCATCTGTGGATGGATGGATGGAGACTTGGGTTATTTCTACACTTCGGCTAGAAAAATGCTGCGGTGAACATGGCATACGGTTATCTGACTGAGTCACTAGTTTCAGTTGTTTTGTGTATATGTTTAGGAGTGGAATTGCTGAGTTATGTCGTAATTCCATGTTTAAATTTTGAAGAGCTATCAAACATGTGCATGGCCTCCCCCATCATTAATGACCCCCACCAGGGGGGTAACATGTGTTACAACTGATTAATCTATACTGACACATCGTTATCACCCAAAGGTCATAGTTCACATTAGGGTTCACTCTTGGTGGTGTACACCGTATGGGTTCAGGCAAATGTGTAATGATATATATCCGCCATTCCAATATCACACAGAGGAGTTTCGCTGCCTGAAAAATCCTCTGTGCTCCTCCTATTCTTTCTCTTCCCTCAAGGCCTGGTAACTATTAATCTTTTACTATCTTCATAATTTTGCCTTTGTAGAACATCATATATTGGAGTCATTCAGAGTGTAGCCATTTTAAATGGGCCTCTTTCACTTGGTAATAGGCATTTAAGGTTCTTCCATGTCTTTTCATGGCTTAATAGCTCATTTCATTTTAGTGCTAAATAATATCCATTGTCTGAATGTACCAGTTTATCCATTCATTTACTGAAGAGCATCTCGGTTGCTTCCAGGTTTTGGCAATTATGAATAAAGTGCTATAAACATCCATGTGCAGGATTTTGTGTGGACATAAGTTTTCAATCCTTTTGGGTAAATACAAGGAGCATGACTGCCGGATCATATGGTAAAAGTATGCTTAGTTTATAACATTTTGCATTCCCACCAGCAGTAATTGAGAGCTCCTGTTGTTCCACGTCCTCGCCAGCATTTGGTGTTGTCTGTGTTCTGGATTTGGGCCATGCTAATTGGTGTGTAGTGGTGTCTCATCACTGTTGTTTTAATTTGCACTTGTCTGGTGAGAGATTATGTTGAGCATCTTTTCATGTACTTATTTGCCATCTGTATATCTTCTTTGGTGAGGTATATGTTAAGGTCTTTGGCCCATTTTTTAAATCCAGTTTTTTTTCCTTATTGTTGAGTTTTAAGAGTTCTTTATATGTTTTGACAATAGTCCTTTACCAAATGTGCCTTTTGCAAATATTTTCACATAGGCTGTGGGGCTTGTCTTCTCATCCTTTTGAAATTGTCTTTCACAAGGCAGAGAAGTTTTTAATTTTAATTAATTCCATCTTGTCAATTATTTCATGAATCATGCCTTTGGTATTGTATCTATTGTATCATACCAAAGGTCATCTAGGTTTCCTCCTGTGTTATTTTCTAGGAGTTTTGTAGTTTTCCATTTATATTTAGATCTATGATCTATTCTGAATTAATTTTTCTGAATGGTAAGTCATATTTTTAAAAATGTGGATGTCCAGTTGTTCAGCACCATTTGTTGAAAAGACTTTCTTTAAATTCAAAATACTTTAGTGGAATTAAGCTCTTTTTTTCTAGACTTCCTTTGTACCTTTTATTTCTCTTAAGGTGCTTATTTCTACTTTGTGTTATCATATTGAATCCCATAATCATTAACTTTTTTACACAGTAGGCACACAGTTACTTTAATTTTCATTTATTGATTTTAGAGAGAGAGGGGAAAGGAGAAAGAGAGAGAGAAACATCAATTTGTTGTTTCACTTACTCATGCATTCATTGGTTGCTTCTTGTAATGTGCCCTGATCAGAGGTTGAACCTGCAGCCTTGGCCTATGAGGACGACATTCTGACCAACTGAGCTACCCAGGGTCAGTTGCTTGATTGAAGTAATAATGAATTTTATTCCCTCAGTCTGGCTTGTCCTTATTCTCATGCCACCAGCACAGCTGTTGCCTCCCCTAGAGCCCTCCCTTATCTCCTCCTGACCTAGTCAGTACTAACTGCTCCCCTGTGTCTACCCAACAGGTCTTGGTTTATACTTTATTCAGTACCTGTCAAGTTGGCTTTGTAAGTACATCCATTTCACTAGCTTTGAGCGCTTTCAAGGCAGAAACCACATTTAAAAATCTTTTTTAAGCTAGTGTTTACCAAACACCATGTGCCAAGCACGAGGTTGAGAGGGTTCCATGATTTATCTCAGTCCCCATGGACAGTCCACGAGGTAGATGCTTTTCTCATCCCCATCGTGTAGCTGATGAAACTGAGGGTGGCAAAAGTTCAAATTCACACAGAGTGACTGCTGGAGGTGTCAAACCTGAGTTGTCTCCAGAGCTCTCACCCTTAACCATTGCCTAGCCAGAGTCTTCACAAAATTGTTACTCAGTAAAATGTCAAAGTGAACCAGAGATTGTAAGTCTGGGAGCCAGGAGAGAACAGAAGCAGTGCCAGGCCGGTGGGGCACGTAGTTGGTATTGGCAGAGTGTGTGTCTTTGGGACGACAGCCTGTGATACTGGAATGCAATGAACTGAGGAAGTCCTGAGAAGTTTTGTTTGGTCAAGACTTGCTGGCCTGAATAAAAGGGCATTAAATTGAGATCTGTAGTGGGAATGGGGTGGGGGAGGGGCAGAGAGGCCCAAACTCAGCTGCGCAGTAAGATCATATGACAGCCAAGGGAGTGACAGGAAAATAAGCCAACACCTTGGGCACCATGCACAGTCCATGCCAGAAAGTACAGCCCAGAAGCTAGTAAGATACAACACTTGGAGTTTCGAGTCATTAGACTCACTCATTCACTCAATGAACGCGTACGAAGCACACAATATACAATGCCTGGCTACTGGCTGTCCTGTCTCAGGCCATCTAGTCGGCTCTCCCTCTCGCTCTCTCTGCCTCAGCAGTGGGGCCTGTTTTCTGCTCCTTGGCCTTGCAGCTTTTAAGCTGTTCTTGCTTCCTTCTGCAAAGCCACCTCTGGGCGTCCTCCTGGCCAGCTCCTCATACGCCAGGCTCCGCTCAAAGGTCACCTCTTCAGAGGTGCTTGCTTTAAGCACCGCACCTGAGGTAGTCTCTTTCACATACATCACTCTTCTGGTTTTATTTATAGCACTTACCATGGTCTAAAACTACTTTGCTCCTTTATTTACTTGTTATTTGCCCATAAGAACTTAAGTTCCGCGACAGCAAGGATCTTGGCTGTCTAATTTATCACTCTGAGAATACGGTATCTCAGATTTTAGCTGAATCAGTGAATGTACCTATTATGAAAATTTTCAGAATATGGGAAATAAATGAGGAAGCTCAACATGTTAAAATAAGTTGATAAATACCCACAAGAATTAATGGGACGAGATTTATGCCTGTAATGAAAGGGGATAATTTACTTAAACAGAAAAAGATGGAAAAGGAGGAAAAGCAGTATTTACAGATATCTGGGGAAACAGAAAGGGGGACTGAGAGGAAAACCGCTTGTGTAAGAAAAGGCAAGGAAGAGGTGTGATTTCATTCTGAAAGGTGTTCTCAGGCTGCTCACAGGCCTGTCATGTGTCTTCTCCACCTTATGTTAGACTTGTTGAGAGCAAGGACCATGAGTGGTAGGTATGTCCTCAGCCCCTGGCCCAAGGGAGGCCCTCCAGAATACACTGGCTATGCACAGAATGCATAAATGAATACTGTGTACTAAGTGTTGCCCCAGGGGACCCTTAGGGCATAGAAGGGAGAGGATTCACGTGCAAACTGTGTGATGAATAACTCACTCAACAAATGTGCAGTCCTAGACAGGGAGATGCCCCCCCTCATGAGGTCACGGTCTCCTGAAGGTGACAGACAGGTGAGCACCAACAGAGAGAAATGAAGTGAGAAACGCGGAGTCACGAAGAAACACGTGGTGCTATATAAACCCAGGCAGGGCCATATAACTGATACTTGGGGACCAGGAAAGGCTTCTGGGGAGTCAGCCAGATGGAGGGCACTGAGAGGGGCCCTCTTGCCAGAAAAAATGGTGAGGCAGTACTTGGTAAGGGCAGGGAAAGTTGTAGGATGAGGGAAAGACTCGGAGGAGGCTGATTCCAGACAGGACCAGCCTGGCTGGAGTGCACCATTCAGTTAGCGGAAAGGGGCAGTGGATTAGGCTCCCCTAGGGTGAGTGTGTGGAGTGGAAAATTGTGTTGAAAGAACCTTGGAAGACAAATGGTGGAAGAGGAACTTGTGAAATGAAGACCAACAGAGGGAAAACCGGAGTAAAAAGCTCCATGTCTAGTACCGGCTGTGTAACATGGCACAGTAATACTGAGCGGTGCAGTATTGGTTGATATTTTGTCAACATTCTCCGTTTCCTAGTCTCAAGGAACATCTTGAAAGTATAAGAATGCTTCTAAATATTAGTCTTAGAATTCTGAGATTCGGTGTTTTCTCCAGGCCAAATCAATCCTCCCTGATGGAGCCCCCAGAGTAAATCTCTATGTCCTCTTTTTATGAATGCGTGAATTACCCTGCTCTTTGTTACTAGTGGTGTCTCTTCTCCGCAGGCGTGGAGAATTACTGACTCATTTATTTCCCAGCTCTTAGCAACGTAATAATTGATCCTGAACAAGTCACTTAACTTCTATATGCCCAACAGCTTCATTTGCAAAATGGGAATCGCGTGCCTTTCTTAAGGAAAGTATATAAAGTGCAAAAAGGGTGCTTAACACAGTGTCAGGAATATCATCAGTGACGAAAAAATTGGTACCTACTGGTTTTAAACAGCTACCCTGAGGCCAGTGCTTTTGATGCGTGCATATAAGGAACGTTCTGTCCATCTCCTGAAACCGAGAAGTCAAACTCTGTGCTCCTAGTTCGGTCAGTTTGAGAGCCAGATAAAAATCTCAGCTCAACAGCTACTCCCAACCTGCCGCGGGCCAAGCCTCGGTTTGGCCCTTCGGGAGACTACAAATCCCGGTATGCCGCGCTCTTCCGCGTTGGCCCACACTTGGGCACCTCTAAGCACACCGCCTCCTCTCGAAGCCCCCGCCCTTGGTGCGCGATGGAGACCGGGAGCTGGTGGCTCGGCGGCGAGTTTGAGGATTCGGTGTTTGAAGAGGGGCGGGAGCGGCAGTCTGGGTCGCCTGCTTTCTACCGCGCCAAGCTCTGCGAGCCGCAGGTAGGCGGGCAGCAGGGCGGGGCCTCTGGGCCTCACCCTGCCCCGACTCCTCACCCTGGTTCCCTGGCCTTGTCTCCGGTGGCTCCCCGCAGGATCGCCTGCCACCTCCTCGGATTGCCCCTCTGCCCACCCTGGCCTCCCCGTTATCCCTGACCACCACTAGGAACTGGTGTCTCCGGAGCCCCACTCCGGAAGCCCGGCCCTCTCTACCCCGAGGGCTCGAGGAGACAGACACGTGCGCTGTCCGCGATGAGGTCACCCCCGGTGTTGGGCGGGTCTCACTGTGACTCTGGTCTTCCCTGTCCTGCTCCAAAATCTGCAATAACTCCGCGGGAGTGCTGCTCGGAATGTGCAACCGGGAAGTCAGCGCCCCAGAAGCGTGCCACGGCCCGCTTCTGAAATCTTAATGTTGTCTGCCCCCCAGACGACGACGACGTCCTCCCCCTCCCGTGAACCTGTCCTTGTTCAGTGACTTACCCCCGCCGGCGTTAACCTCGCTCTGATGGTCAGAGTCGCTCAGTTATATCCGTTTCTCAAGACGCGTCTTAAATGCTGCCTCCTTGGGGAAGTCTTTTCTGATTCCCCTTTCCATCCCCAAACGTTTGTCTTTGACTCCTTTTCCCACCCCGCTCCCACCCTTTTAGCTTCTGTTAAAACACCTGCCAGTATCCCATAAAGCTCTTAGACCCTGAGTGCTAAATGATCACCTGGGAGTGGGTGCATAACTTAATGCCCTCCCCATTGCGCCACAGGTTTTGTTCATTGTGGGAACTCTGTGAATATTTTTGAATTAGTATTTGTATTGCAGTGGAGCCCTAAACAGTGTGGGGTTAGGGCTCTGAACTCCGCACAGTGGAAAACCCATGTATAACTTTTGACTGCCCCCAAAACCTTACTAATAGCTTATGGTTGACCAGAAGCCTTACCAACAAAATAGTTGATTAACATGTATTTTGTATGTTATATATTTTATAACCTGTATGTTACCATTAAGAAAGCAAGAGAAAAAAGTTAAGAAAATCATAAGGAAGATAAAATACTTTTACAGTCCTTATTGAGGAAAATCTGCGTACAAGTGGACCCACGCAGCTGCAGCTCATGTTGTTCAAGGGTCAACGGTATTGACTGCATGTGTGAATCCCGTCTCACCAATAATAGCTACTGTTTATCAGAAACTTAACCTGTTCCCGGCACTGTGCTGGGATCCTTTACATGGATTGTTTCATTTTTCCTTACCACCATTGTACTTACAGATGCCAGGCACTTCGTAATTACTGAGTTGTGCTTTTGTTTTATTTCACCTACATTATCTCCTTACTGCATGCAGTCTTTCAGAAGTCACCTTTAGTATTGACCAATGTAAACTCACAACAGGATGGGCTTGGGAAGTCATGTTGTAGGGCAGGGGTGTCCAGCCTTTTGGCATCCCTGGGCCACACTGGAAGAAGAGTTGTCTTGGGCCACTCGTTAAATACATTGCGACACAAATCACAAAATCACGTAATCACAAAAAAATCTCGTGTTTTAAGTGAATTTGTGATTCTGCGTCCGGCCGCATTCACAGCTGTCCTGGGATGCACGTGGCCCGTGGGCACCCCTGTTGTGTAGCATTAAAAGCTATGGTTCTGCGGTAGGGCCTCTGAATTCCAGTGTGGGCTGTATTTTCCCCTTGCCTTCCAAGGTGTCAGTTCCTTATTTGTCATTTGGGAAAAAGAATACTTGCTGGCTCACAGGCTTATTAGGAGAGTAAAATGAGATAGTACTCTGTCAGGTATTTGATAATAAACACGGCTATTTGATAATACTTACCAAATTAAACCCCCAAATCACTCTTCTTTAGAATTCGTTTGGTGTGTGGTACTGCCCATACACTCAGAGAGACCAGACTGAAGGGCTGTCGGTTTCCCTCAGTGGGCTAGACTTCTGTTGTGCCTGCCTGCTCAGGATTGATGTGGGACCAGGTGTTTGCCTTCAGCGCCTCACCTCTTAGCCCCAGCCTTGTTCACCGCTCTTCCCTCCTTCCTCTTATCAGAAAGGGGCATTAAAAACCATCCCATGTCTGAATTCTTGTGGGCATGCAGATTACGAGGGAGAATAAAAATAATCATTTGAAAATCAATTTTGCTGGATCATTTCCCATTTGGGTAATGGAAGTTGGATGGAGGTTTGCAATTGTGTAGTTGTTGTTCAAGGAGTTGGGGTTAACTAGTAATCTGATACCATATGGGGCTGAGAGCGGTGCAGTACAAAGGGAAATTACGGGCTCAGGACACAGACTTGCTGAGTTACACGGTACTTCGGGGAGAAGAGAAGGAACAGTGGGTACTGGCCTTCTCCACTGCAATGGATCAGGCTAAGGAGAGAAACAGTTTCACTAAGGTAACAGGGGCCATGATACCTGGGCAACCGTTCTGAAAGCAGAACCAAGCAATTTTGACAGGATGGTAGAACCAGCGGGAATGCAGGTGTGTTTGAATTCATGGTACTGAACTGGGAATAGGCTTCACTCAGCCTGCAGGCGTTTTACCTAACAGGTGGGGGTGGGGGGGGGGCTGAGAGATTTGTTAGCCACTGGAGGAACCGGCATATTGTGTGCTTTCTGTCACCTGAGCTTTTGCTTTCTAACAATTGAATTCTTTATTGTGATAGCCATAAATGTTGCTGTTCTATATTTCTATCCTCATCTGAGTGTTCTTTACTTAATCAAAAAATCTCAGCCTCACTTTCTTTTCTATGCACGGGGCTTAAATCAGTATAAAGGCGGGGAAAATATTCCAGATGGGCTTTTCCTGAGAGTTTTCTCCCAGAGGTCTTTGGCATTTGATTACATGGAAGCCTCCTTTGAACCTAATTATTATTCCCTCTTGGCTCAGCTTCTACTTGTTGCTTTTACATTTTCATAATAGCTCTGTAATGATAATTCTTCTTTCCTATGTACTTCCCAATAAGAGTTGCCAATCTCTACTCCAGCTACTCTGAAATGTCTCAACAAGAATGCGTATCTCTGTCTAAGGAACCAGCGGGGACTCTGCTGGTAAATGTAGGTTCCCAGGCATCACAAAAACCCCACAGTGAAAGTGCTGTGGGAGACAGAAACGGACTCATAGACGCAGAGAGCCGACTGATGGTGCCAGATGGGAGGGGGCGGGGTGAAGAAGGGGAAGGGATTAAGAAGCACAAAGTTACAGAATAGTCACAGGGATGCAAAGTACAGCATAGGGAATAGAGGGAATGATGTGCTAATAACTATATAAGGTGCCAGGTGGGTACCTGAATTATCAGGAGATCACTCTAAATCACCATATCTTTTGGACTATAAGATGCACCCCCCAAATTTGGGAGGAAAGGGAGGGTGTGTCTTATGGTCCGAATGTAGCTTGCCTGGCCTGCTGTGGCGGGGGTGGGGGGTGGCAGCGATGGAGTGGGGTCATAGGAAGCAGGAGCAGGGTCGCCGCTGCATTTTCCTCCCAAATGGGGGGGGGGTGTCTTATAGTCCAAAAAATATGGTATATAAATGTCCAGCCATTGTGGTATACACCTGAAGCTAATATAAAATAATATTGAATGTCAACTGTCACTGGAAAACAAAATTTAGAACATTAAAATTTAAAAAGAACATGCTGTGGATAAAGCCATATACTTTTACATGCCTTTTTTAAGTTGAGAGGCATCATATTATTGGTATGTCTGTTCATTGTGATAATTTTAATAAAAAGAAGGCCATCATTAATGTTGTCACGCTTCGATGCCAGCTGTTTTCCTCTGAGTCTCATCCTGAAGAAGTATGTCTTCTTTGAGGCTTAATCATTTATTTATGAGAAATTGCTTGTGTGAGGTGGAAAGGGCATAGCTTCGTTCTGTGTAATATGCTATTTTCACAATTTTTAGTGGTTTTATGAGGAAACGGAGAGCAGTGATGTCGTCGAAGCTCTAACTATCAAGAAATTCAGAGGGGACCTGGCCTACCGACGGCAGGACTATCAGGTAGAGGTCACCATGCACAAGACCATGCAGCTGGCAGTGGGCTCTTGTCCTGTGGGTCACGGCATGTTTCAGGGACGGGCTACTGAGTTATGAGTGTTGTTTGTGAGGATGAACTTACCGTGTGTGATACGTGTCTGTCACCTTAGAACCCCAAGTGTCTGTACTTTCAGACAAGGCCCTATGTAATTTGTTTCATTTCTTGTAGCTTCAATACAGGGATCTTTGGGGGATCCTTATAAGTTGGTTTCCCCAGGCTCTGTATCGCCTCATTATATGGGAGCCTCCAGCACAGATACCTCATACCTCATAGTGCCACAGAAGCAAAGCACCCCAAAATGTGTGAGAAAAGGGAGGAACCAGCAACTAGGCACCAGCTTTACCCATAGATCTCACTTCATCTTCATAAAGAGTCCTGTTGTTATTTTGCTGAGAAAAGGTTACGGTATATAGCAAGTCAGTGGCAAAACCAGGATTCAAACCCTGGTCTAATTGGCTCCAGAATGTTCTTCCTACTATACTATGATGTTTTCTATGGCAGTAGTGATTATATTCTCCAGCCTTTTCTTGTCTGCCTTTTAGAATAGTACTGATGAATCCTCAGTGTGTCTTCCTTAGCTCATTGTAGGGGTCAATTACGACATTAACTCCTGCCCGGGAGAAAAATTCATTTCTATAACTGAATCCTTTCTTCTACTGTGTTTCATCCCTTCTCTTCATTTCCTCTATTTAACAAATAATTGCCAGAAAGCCCTTCAGGAATACTCCAGTATTTCTGAAAAATTGCCACCTACAAATTTTGCCATGAAAAGGGACGTGCAGGAAGGCCAGGCCCGGTGTCTGGTTCGCCTGGGAAGGCACGCAGAAGCACTGGAGATCGCTGCGAACTTGGTGAGTGGGTTCATTTGTTTTCCTAAGACGGTTGAATATTTTCTAAGAAACGAAACAAAAACCAACTTCTTGCTAATAGCAAAATCTGTGAATTTGGAGAAGCAGAAGAAATTGTCGGTGGTGTAAGACCTTTATTATGATTAACAGTTTTGGAGCTTTAGACATCATCATTTTCTTGTAATATTTTTCCTGTATTATGCTCAAAATTCTTCATTGCCTGAAAATCTCATTTACAAAGGTTTTATTTTTTTAAGATTTTATTTATTTTTGAGAGAGGGGAAGGGAGGGAGAAGGAGAGGGAGAGAAATATCAATGTGTGGTTGCCTCTCAGGCATTCCCCTAATGGGGACCTGGTCTGCAACCCAGGCATGTGCCCTGACTAGGAATCAAACTGATGACGCTTTGGTTTTCAGGCTGGTACTCAATCCACCGAGCCACACCAACCAGGGCAAAGGTTTTATTTTTGCGAGGAATAAATACTGAATGGAAGGATTGTCAGTGATCTGTTATATCCTTTAGATTCTTTATTTTTGAAAATTTCTACAATAAACATCTATTACTGTTGTAAAGAGGGAAAAAAGTTACAAAAAAATGACTAAATATCATACTAAGCCAAGCTTTAATAGTCCTTTCTTTCTTAAGTGGAATTTGCAGAATTTTTTATTAAGGGATAAAGAAAAGCAGTTTTTTGCAATTCTAGATTCTGCCTGTTTTTGTTTTCTGATTAAGGCATTTATGGTTTACGACTGGTTATTTATGTAAATTTTAAATGGGGACTGGTCTTCAGTAGGCCATTCCTAGTTTATAGATGGCCATTGTTCTTCCTTAGAGGGAACTCATGAGGCGCCACATCGCTGATGATGAACCATGTGGATCTAATCAGCCAAGGTCGGCCTAAAGTATGTGCACAACTAAAGTGCCCTCTTTCTCATTGATTAGGGAAAATCCCTCAGTTTGCTCGCTGAGGGGTTCATTGCGTAGGACCTCAGCCTCTTGCAGTGAGTGGAAACCTTGGTGGTAATTATCTTCAGCACATGGCAAATAGCTGCGTTTCCTTCTTTCTTTTTCTCTCCTCTACTAATTGTGGGTTAATTCTTAAGCTGGAAAATAAGGTTACCTCGTTAAGGAAGCATATGGCATGAACAGTGAACTTGTTAGGATTTAGGTGTTTATTCTTAGTCTCCTTGGTTTACAAATTAACAGCAACTTCAGCCCTTCTGGCACCTTCTTCTAGATGTTAGTCCCCGTTCCTCCGTCACTGCTCTGTGTTCCCGTCACCTGCCACTTA
>PVKM010023790.1:0-20930 GCA_004027735.1 Carollia perspicillata
TGCTGCAGGTCTCAGGAATAGAAAAGGGCATATTAGCTGTGGCAGTTTTATGAGGTACATAAAACATGGAGTGAGAGCAGGGATTTACTGGTGTCCATCAGACAAACTCCAGAGATTTGACCTTTTATTCATTCAGTGAGTAGTTCAGTTAAAGCACACCCCGAGTCCAATAATAAGCTGATCATCCCGGCAAAAGATACAGGAATCCAGAGGGTAGTTAAAATCAACCTCCCTCTCTTAGTGTCTGTCCTCCCCCACCTCCAGCCCCCCTGCTCTAATATATGGGAGCTGATTTTAAAAAGCTTGTTCAGCTCCGCGGCATGCTAATCTGAAAGCTGGTGGACTGTGCTTACCACAACAATGAAGATATTTCTATTTTTTTAATATTATTTATTTATTTATTTTTAGAGAGAGGGGAAGGGAAGGAGAAAGAGTGGGAGAGAAACATCAATGTGTGGTTGCCTCTCATGTGTCCCCCACTGGGGACCTGGTCTGCAACCCAGGCATGTGCCCTGACTGGGAATTGAACCAGCGACCCTCTGCTTCACAGGCCCGCGCTCAATCCACTGAGCTACACCAGCCAGGGCAAGATATTTCTATTTTAAAACAAGTTTTCTTATTCTACAATGAACGATAAGGAGCTTTCTCATTTGAAAACTACTATCCAGTCATTTGGGTAGTCACCATTTCTATTCACTGGTAGTCAGTTATCCAAGCTATGTTTTCTCACTATTTCTCCAGTTTTTGAAATGCAGTATCTGTTCAAGTTATTAAGAGAAAGAAACAGATATTTCTGGAGGAAGGCGACAACTAGAAAACTCCCCTTGCATGTGGAGAATACATTTGAGTAGGACCTCAGATTAATACTGAATTATCATTTTTTGGAACCCCCAGATGTGATCTTTCCCTAGTGTTTAAACAGACCTGGTGGCCTGTCAATGACATGGCTACTGTTCACTCTCTAGACCAGCCAGGATTTGGAAATGCTATATATGCTAACTGCCCCAGCCACAATTCCCTAAGTGACTGCACTATCAAATGGATCCTATGTGATATGTTCTAACTAAAGACACTTAGAAAGCCCGATTTTACTGGCTCAGTGGGAGACTTACATAGATACAATGTTTCTGTGGGTTCAGACTAAATTGTTTTGGCCAACAGCATATTTTGTGTTACAGATCTGTCATATCATTGTCTTACGCTGTTTCCGTTGATGATCTTGCAAATTCTGAAATCCTTTGCTGTCTCAGGTTCCTGGGGGAATACAGTGTCACCTGATTGTGTGAAATACACATGTACTTGAATGGGACTCCAAACATGGAGATAGACTTAGAGCGGATGGGACTGACTAGATGGCACATTTTTAGCACTATCTGACTTATGCTCTGGCTCTCTGTAGGGCACTGGGAGTGAGCTCACCCCGTGAAGTCTTCCAGGGGTCAGCTGACAAAAGAAAGCAGCTCAGTTGACCATCATGACAAGTTCAACCCTACAGTTAAAAAAAAAAAAACAAACCTCTAATAACATATGTAGCTAGTGATTATGTGATGGGGTCCAGGAAACTGTGCGCAACCAACAAATCTGCAACCATAGAAATTAGAACCGAGTCTTCTAACAGTGACCTTCTATATTTGCATTGGAAGATGAATGTTAAGTCTTGTTGATTCAGAAACAGGCCAAAACTTTTCCCCAGCCAAAGACTATGCATTACCTTAACACAATATCATGTAAAGGAACACAAGCCTCTGGAGGCTAGTTGTAATGATAGAAATCCAGGTTTGGGGAGTGAAAAGAGAAATGCTAAAGGGTTGGCGAGCATACAGAGGGTTTTGTATGGGTCAGGTGTGTGGCTGTTGCTGTGTGGCTCCGAGACAGAAGCTCTGACATGAGTGCAGTGGAGGTTCTTCTCTAGGAAAACACGGAATGTCTGGGATGTTGTCGGAGTCACTTTGCGTATGCCAGGGAAACCGAAAAGGGAGAAAGCTAAAGATGATCAGCACTGAAGGGGTACAAATTCTTGGCCTCCTATTAATATTGTCTTCTTTGAGAAAGTGACAGACGGGAAGACAACTCTTATAAATACAGAAGACTCTTCCAGGGCGTGTGAAAGATGCTGAGAATTCTTTAGTGTGAGTCCCAGGAAAGAAAGAGCATACACACACTTAGCTAAAGCTTATTGATCACTTTCTGTGGGCCCAACACTATTCTAAGTGCTTTTGTTATTTTAGCTAATTTAATTCATAACAACTTCACGAGTTATTTTATTATCCTCATTTTACAGATGGAAGACTGAGGCACAGCATATGAGGTAATTTGCCTGACATTATAACATTGGAGTTTGACTCCAGGCAGTCGGACTCCAGAAGCTGCGTTTGCTAACTACTCTGCGTGGTTCAGGATGAACCTACCGTCAGGCTATGGGTACGGGCAGAAATATAACTCCATGGAGTCAGGAAGCCGTAGAGGGGAAATATGACCAAGAGTGTCGCCAGTTTGAAAGGAGAATTTTGTAATCACCTCACAGTTGCTTGAAGTGACGGGTATATCAATCTGACTCATGCAATTGCATTTAATAGGTTACTAAATTCATAGGCGTGACAGAGCAATTACTAAAGTGTCCAGTCCCATTCCACCTGAATTTTATTTTTTTACGAAAGGATAGTGTAGGCTTGAAAGACATCACTAAAAATATGAGAACTCCATTGGTCTAGTCACTTAGATTCGGAACGATCTAGTTAAAAGGGATAGTGCTAGAAGCATGGGACTAGGTGCCAATTCAAAGTATATGGTGAAAATGATGGCTGTCCAGAGTCATTTTTCAGAGAAGAGCCTAAAACAAAAGAAAAAGAAGACAAAAAATATGAACAGTAAAAAGACAGCAAACCCACAGTTATTAACAACCACACCTAAAACAAAAGCAAACTAAGCAAATAACTAGAACAGGAACAGAACCACAGAAATGGAGATCACATGGAGGGTTAGCAACAGGGGAGTGGGAAGAGAGGGTGGGGAGAAGGTACAGAGAATAAGTAGCATAGACGGCAGGTAGAAAATAGACAGGGGGAGGGCAAGAACAGTATAGGAAGTGTAGAAGCTAAAGAACTTATGTGTATGACCCACAGACATGAACTAAAGTGAGGGAATGTGGGTGGGAGGGGGTGGACAAGATGGAGGGGAATGAAGGGGGGAAATGGGACAACTGTAATAGCGTAATCAATGAAATATATTAAAAATAAAAAAATAAAGTGAAAACTTAAAAAAAAAACATGGGACTTGGGTATTTGCAGAGTTTTCAGGTGGGAGTATAGATAAATAATGTGATTATTTTGGTATTGCTTACACTTTTTTTCATTGAGATATAGTGCTAATCACCATAGTCAACATGTATAAAGTGAAAGTTATAAAAAAGAGAAAATTTTAATTTAGACTCTGATAAAAAAATGACCCTGGTAATTGTTATAGAAAAAGTATTTCTAGTTTTCCTTTATAGGAAAAATTTTAAAATTTTACTTCTTAAATAAAGGTGGGGAATTTTTATATTATGCCTCCATTGTAACAAGGCCAACAGAGGCCAAACTCCTGATGAATGTGTTTTATTGGGTGAAGTAGCAGAGAGAACAGGAGCAAGAGAAAGGGACAGGATTTGCCTGGCACTGGGCAATTTTTTTTTTCTGTAAAAATGTATTTTGCCCTTGGAAGGGGTGAGGGTGAGTCCCATACGAAATCCCCTCATTCACAGAGACTGCTTTGTCTGGAGTAATTGTGAAAGTTGTTTCCTCAAGCCTGATTATTAGTACCTGGGCATGGGTTTTGGTGAGGCCAGATAATATGTCAAAGAAATAGTCTTGTTTAGACACTGGGCCATTGAGTCATTTCCATTTGCCCCTTTTATTCTTCTAGAAATAGTTACATTAAAAAAATACATATCTAGGGAAAGCTTTATCATTCAACGATCTATTTACTTTTTTAATTATGAGTTGTTTCTACCAGTACTTTTGATGGTGGGCCTACTTTGTTGAAAAAAAAATAGAAATATACCACAGGATTAAATGAACAGTATCCTAATCAGCATGTGCTGTGGGATAGTGATTTTCCATCTTTTTCATCTTATGGCACACATAAGCTAATTACTAAATTTCTGCAACACACCCAAAATTATATTTTTTGCTGATCTTACAAAATACCACATTTTGCAGTGTATAATGCATACCTTTTTGCCCAAATTTTTGAGGGAAAAATAAGGATGTGCATTACACATGGGTAGTACTAATTCCATATCTATATAAATGTTTTTAAACCTTTTATTTATGCTTATGTATTAAAAGTGTAACTCTGGAAAGCAATAACAATATCCTTATGTTCAAAAATAAATGCTCAAATTTCTTTATAATACAAAAAAAACAGTATCTAAATAAATTAATTAATAAAAAGTTGAATTAAAGAATTAAAACCAAAGATTTTTTTTCTTGAAAGTTTGGGCCAAAAATGTGGGTGTGCATTATATACTGCAAAATACAGTTAATAGGTATAATTTTGATTCATCCACATTGGACAGCTATTGTTGTGTTAGCTGTTGTCTTTTTTGTTTGTTTGTTTGATGACCTAAGGGAAAAGAGGCCAGTACCTCTGACTACATAGTCAGGTATTGCACATTTTAAAAATTCTTGTTGCACAGCAGTTGAAAAATCACTACTGGGGAGGATTCAAGAAGTATTGCACCAGGTTCCTGCCCTTAATGAACTTGTGGCTGAGTTAGTGAATGATTAAATGTTGTATCTCTTTCTGTCTCATAGCTTTATTTTTCAAAAGAGGTTATTTTCTCTGTCAGGCTTACTCGTATAGGGGAGGGTGATATGTTATTCTGAGGCTTCATATTAAGATTAATGTTGGAAGGAAAGTATGAAAAGCCATTTTGTAACTATTGTAAGGTAAAGAGACCATAGAGAGCTACAAAGTTCAGAATGCTGGACTGTACTTTTGGCTTAGTTTAGTCTAAAAGCTTTGATGGAAGAAATTTAACAGGCCTTAGTAAGGACAACTCCGTATATTTCTTCCCCTTCCTTCAGGAAAAAAACAATTACAAAAGACGAAATAACCTCACACACTCTCTTTTTTCCTTTGTCCTTTCTCTAGCTTTTGCAAGAAATTATTTAATAAGATTGTTGTTTTCCAGCTTCCTCCCACTAATGATGAAATAGAAAACAAACAAAAGCACACTCAAGGAAGTATCATGTGGGGCAAGACACACATGAGGACAAACTAAATTACTTACTTCAAAAGAGGAACACTAAAGCCCACTGTCAAATACTTTTGTTTAGGTAGTCAAAGATTATTTGATTGTCAATGATTGTTTGGGAATCGCCAGAGCTAGAAAGTCTATTTCTTCATGGACAATAGTCAGTTCATGTGTTTATTTTTCCTATGAATTGATTAGACTATTAAAATTGTGGTTATCGCCTTCTTGCTTCCACGCATTGATAAGGACTGTCCTATTCCGTGGACGCCCCTGGAAATCCGTGGGAAAACAGCATGTGTAAGAAGCAGGGCGCTGCTCAGACAGCTGCGGTCCAGAGTCCGCCACCTGCAGTGCTATGTGATCCTGGGCAAGCCATGCACTCTCCATGATCCTCCGTTTTACTCCGTAAAAGGGGACTAAAATTACAGCTTTTCCATTGCTGAGTTTAATTACATGAGAAAATGTGAGAAAAAGGGTCCAGCATATTGTACATAATCAATAACTTTAGTGGATAGGGATCAGTCTTCCAGAGGTCTTTTCATGACCAGTTACTTCATTTTTTTAACTAAAGTTAAACTTTAAGCAAGTTTTTTTTTTTCCCATGATTAAACGGTTATAAAACATAGGATCATTCATGAAAGAAAAGTTGTGGTTTCTTTCCTGATTTGTCATGATATGCCTTTCTCAGATGTATAAACACCCGCTTTTCCTTCCTCTAGCCCGCAAGCCAGCGACCAGCCTCAGCCGGCCTTTGTTCCCCCGGAGACGCTTATGTCAGCGGGGTACACTGGACAGTTTTTTCAGCCAGCATCCACCTCGGATTACTATTCACAATCTCCTTACGTCGACAGTTTTGACGAAGAGCCTCCTTTGCTAGAAGATAAGTGAAGGAAGTGCTATTGGTGTGTGTACAGCTCGAGAATAATAGCACTTAATGTGTGCTGTCAGCGTGCTGCGTACCGTGTTTCCTGTGTGATTGTTCCATGTGTAAACACGTCTGCCAGGTCAAGACACTTACACCGGTGGTGGTCTGTCGCATGTCTGTGTGGGGGGAAATGGAAGTAGGTACCTGCTATTGCTGTGCAGTCGCTGCAGTTGTTAAACATGTTTCCTCACTGTTTCTTCAATTTGAATAACAGTGAGGGCATCTTTTCAAAAGTGTTCGCATCAAAGTAACCACCCTTGCAACCCCAGTTAATGAAACAACTTTATTTTTTTTAAATGAAACTACTTTTATAACAGCCTATTTTATTTTCTGGTCTATTTTCCTGGAAGCAAAAGATGTGGTTTCTGAACGTCCTAGTGTTTATTTGTTATCATGAAGACAGGCCTAGGTTACATGAACCTGCTAATCTCAGCTAGGCATGGCTGGATGAGGACTGTCATTCCTGTAAGTAGCACTACTGGTTATAAGGAAACCCAGAGACCCGAGCAGTTAGAGATCCCTGGGGGACTTCAGGTGTTGGGAACCACCCTGCCTGGTTTCAGAAGCTGTAACACCCCATGGCTAAGGCTGAGTGAGCGACCTTTGGACCATAAGCCACTAAAGAGACAAAGCTTATCTCCCTGGCAGGAGCACCGCTTCTGCTCCTTTTACTTCATCCATAACCGGCCCCCAGTGCTTGATCGGTTAGCCAATGACGGGTAAGATTCCCCAAGGGGGGAACAACCTAAGACAGGCACGATCATGGAGTGGCCCCTAGGGAAGGACTTGGGGGCTATGGAGAAAGGGGGTGATGGACCCTTGCCCCTCTGCTTTGACATAGCCTGAGTCCTCATTCTGTCTGCAAGAAGTCTCCTAATCTCTTGACTGCCTTACTTCCCCTGCCTGACTTAAGCCTGAAACAATGACAGAGGGCAATGCAGCCCTGTGCTGGAAAGGGTGGGTTCCCTGGGTGATGAGGCCTATGAAAGAATGCATAAAATCCTGTGAAACCTGTTTTGTTAAGAATGCTCTCAATTAAATGATAAAGGTCTGAGCAGGAAATGAGTTCATTTCCCAAAGTTTTGTAGCCCTTTAGCTAACAGACCCTGACTCAAAATAAACCCTCAGAGTTCTCTGTATGCTATCTATTGTTTGATCCTGACTGCCTGACAATGATTAATGAGCTTTTACCTGTATTCTTGTGCAAAATGAACCTAATAAAAGTCTATTGAGAAAAAGGCTCTAGGCCCTTCTCCTTTGAGAGATTAGCCACCTTTCCTCCCCAAACAGAGCATATCTTGGTAGACTTATTTTCATCCGTGGCTGCCAGAGGGGCCCTGCGGGTGGAACCCCCCCCCCACATTCAGAAGTGTTTCTCTCTTTCTCTCTCTCTTTCTCTCATATATACATTATGTTGATGCTTATATGTCTCATTGGCATCAACAGGATACTTTAAGTATAGGTGCTCAAAAACTAAGACATGAGAGCTAAGGAGAAATATTAATGGATTAATGGCTCCAACTCCTTTATTTGTTGTCAAGTGAAAAGGGATAGGTTAAAATTCCCAATATTTTTCATCAAAAGATCTTTATTTGCTTTACAGCCAGCCAGTTGGCATTAAAATATTCTTCTTTCTTTGCCTGAAAAGTTAAAAAAGTTGAAGGATTTAAATCACTCAGTAAAGCACAGAAAATTGTAGTAGATTTTTTGGCTCATTTAAAGCCAGTTAAGTTTTGAATTGTTTTTGCTTAACCAATTTATTCTATTTTGCCTCTGTGATTAATAATCAACACATGAAATTTACATGCTATTCTCATTAAACATTTTCCTTGTCTCAACCAACATCTTTATTGTTAAAAACTGACAGTTGTTGAATTATAAAAGTAATCAGTGTTCATTACGGAAATTTGGAAAATAATAGAAATACATGAATAAAAATAGAAAAATCACCTAAAATTTTATCTGAGACATGACCTCCATTAACAATTTGATGTATTTTTAAGACTTTATTCTGTTTTCTTATGTATGTGTATATATACATGATGTTATGTATCTTTGTAGTTACTTTACATCATGAGCATTTCTATACATGTAGTCTTTAAAATCATTACATATTATTTGAAGACATGATGTACAATACTCTCTATGCATTATGCTAAGTGAAATAAGCCAGAGAAAGACAAATATCATATGATATCACTATATGTGGAATCCTAAAAAACGAAATAAATGAAAAAAGGAGAAACATGATATGGAATGGATTCATAATACTTTATCACACAGAAATGCCATAATTTAAATTTATCAGAAAGATTGTTTAAAAAAAATAATGGTGTTCAATAACAGTTGTCCCCACTTTCCCCCCATTGCTCTACCCTGCCCTGACCCCTCCACATTCAACCCTCGTCCTGCTTTTTTTTTTTTTTAATAAAATGCGATACTTTGGCAAACTTCATAGTAAACAACTTGGACCTGTACCATCGAGCCTGCCCTTGGGATGGCTCCGTATGGTGGGATTACTGGGCAGCGGGCACATACACTGTCCCGCAAATCCAGGGAAATGGTTTCCTGTTACACCTCAGTAGTAGCATGTCAGGTGTTTTTGTTAATTTGATCAGCAAAAAGGCACAAATTAATGCTTTGTATTTTTCGGTTACTAGAAAAGACAGACATTTTGCATGCTCATTGACTTTTTACTTCTATCTGCTTTTCATGTTCTTTGATAGAATCCTGATTTTATTTGTTTATTTTTGGAAATATTTACAAAGTAAAGATACAAAGATTACAAAGTTTACAAAGATTTAAAGATTACAAAGTTTCAAACATGTTTTCCTAGATTGTGTTTGCCATCTAATTTTTTATGGGACATTAGGGAATATAGACATCTTAATATTTATGTTTTCAACTCCACAATATTTTCCTTGATACCTTTTTTCCAATTGCTATTCTGTTCGAATATATTAATCAAACTCTAGATACTGCTTATATCCTCTTATGGATTTTTACATTTTTAAATTGACTTTTGGTTTTGCATTTAAAATTTGGGATCGTTGAACATTGGGTTAGTACATGAAGTAGGGATTTAACTATATTTTCTTTAAAAATTAACCATTTTTGGTAACATTTATTGAAAATAATTCTTTCTTTTTCACTTAACTGAAATGGCTCTATTCTGATCTACTAAACTCTAATACATCTGCCCCAATGTCTCTTTAAGTTTGAACAAAAACTATAATAGATTTTCCTTCACTTTATATAGCTCAAAGAAAATTTCTCAATTATTTTTTTCCTTTGTGATTATCCCTACCAAATGTACAGTATGTTAGAAGACAGAAAGAGCTTAACATAATTTTGCATTTTGAATCTATGAAATTTCCAAGCTTTGATCTATTATGTTCTTCCAGCTGGATAACTTTTTTTTTTTTTTTAAGATTTTACTTATTTATTTAGAGAGGAGAAGGGATGGAGAAAGAGAGGGAGGGAAACATTAACGTGTGGTTGCCTCTCACATGGCCCTCACTGGGGACCTGGCCTGCAACCCAGGTACCTGCCCTGACTGGGAATTGAACCAGTGACCCTTTGGTTCACAGCCTAAGCTCAATCCACTGAGCTACACCAGCCAGGGCAAGGCTGGAGAATTTTGTGAGTCTCGAGCTTCATCTCTATAAAAGATGTAAAAAAGTCATAGGCAGAATTTCTATAATAAGGTGATGATAAATGACATTTTCTAGCTTTCATTTAGTTTACACTAAAACAACCCCTAAAATCATGAATCTGCAATAATTAACATACCCTGCACATAAACATGCTCTTTGAAACTGTACTTGTTTATTCCTTAAATACTTTGTTGTCTAAAAGACTTGCTTGAGCCCAGGCTGCTGTGGCTCAGTGTATTTTGTGCTGGCCTGCAAACCAAAGTGTCACTGGTTCAATCCAGTTGGGGCACATGTCTGGGTTGTGGGCCAGGTCCCCAGTAGGGGGCGCGCTAGAGGAAACCCATTGCTGTTTCCCTCTCTTTCTCCCTTCCTTCCCCTCTCTCTAAAAATAAATAAATAAAACCTTTTAAAAAAGACTTGTTTGGTTTTATGTAAGAATAACTTCTGCTATTTTGATAATGTATGATCAATATGTTAACAAATACACTTTGAAGACTAATAGTCAATTTAAATCTATTAAACTAGAAAAATTACTATGATATTTAGTATTTGTATTTGTGGCATAGCCTGATATTTATATTAGAAAGGCCAATTCACATAGAAAATAGATACATTAACTGATTGTGCAACATTTATATCACATACTTTACTACCACTAGATGACAGTAAAACAATAACTTTGTATTCAAATTTCGCAGCAATTTTATTTTCCTTTATTTTTCATAATAAGGTTTTATATCACATTATCTATTAATAAATACTTATAATCTCATTTGCATATCTTTTAATAAATTTGAAAATAAAATATAGGGTCAGGCAAAAGTAGGTTTACAGTTGCTCATATGGAAAATAATGCAATAATTAATAAATAATAGTACAATGATAAGCTGTATTTCACAAACTCACATCTGTAAACCTAGTTCTCCCCACCCTGGATTATGGCAATGTATTTTGGGAGAAAACATATATCTTAAGAAAATATATGGTAAGTCTTATTATGTTCATTCACTGTTTCATGACTCAATGTTGAAACATGGCAGAAGTTCATTGTACCGTCAAATTTCTGAAATCAGTAATAATGTCTCCAAGTATTTTTCATCTCAATTTCTTCAGTGATAATTGTGCTTTTTTGAGAAAAAGATACTTTGAATTAAAGGCCATTTTGTGTGGTAAATACTGAAAACATTGTTAACATACACACATAAAGTGAAAATAAAGTTTGAAAGCAATGTAAGTCTCAGGTAGAATTAATTTAACTACAGTACTTCTCAATTTTCTAAAGTCTGCTATTTTAAAAATTGCATCCGACATTCTAACCTTATTTTAAGCTTGGTGAACTACTCATATCCTCCCAAGTGTATGTTCACTAAGAAATATAAAATGGTTGCAACCTGGATGTTGTAGTAGCTTCTTTGTTCACAATTGATTGAAGCAGCTGATTTTTTTTCTCCTTTTCAAGGAATGGTAGTAGTCGTCAATCCAAGTGTGAAATGAGTGAAAGAATATGCTTTCTATCCTAATTCAGAACAACTTCTGCCTGACCTTCTGAAAGATGTCCAGGTCCCTGGTAAAGCAAGGCCCCCCTGTATCAAGGCGATGACTAAAAGTCCATCCAGTCTTCTGCGTATAGAATGTCAGGTTTGCAAGTTGTTTAGATGGTATGAGCCATAGTAGAAGTAGTCGAACTGTACTCTGGATCTGACCAGAGTTACTAAATCCTAAGAAGGGAAGTTGAAAGCCATAGGCAGGAGATTGAAGGAGACCATGTTTCACATGGGAAAATTGGGCTCAGTTAAAAAAATACAACCATTACCAGATTAGATGCATATTGACTTGGTTGAAAGCATGTTTTTGTGTGTGTGTGGGCGGGGGTTGGGTGGAGTGGTTGTACCCTTTTACCAACCGCTTCCTATGTCCCCCACTCTTAGCCCCTGGCAACAACTTTTCTACTGTGTTTCTACGAGTTTAACTATATTTTGTTAAAACTTTTAGACTCAATGTATTATTTGTACCATATAGTACTTGTCTTTCCTGGCTTATTTCACTTCACATAATGCCCTCGAGGTCCAACCACTTTATTGCAAATGGTAGGATATTTTATTCTACCTCCATCACTCATAAAAAGGAACATATTCTCATATTCAAAAATTAAATCTTTAAATACACATATTCAACCACTTAGAGCATTTAACTTGTTAAAATATACATGCACATCATGATTACTTTTGCTTACTGAAAACCTGTCACCTTTTCTCCTCTGCAGCACTTCAGGCAATTAGCATAGAATTGCTGTTCTCGTGAAGCAGAGTGAAAGTAAAATCCAAGACCTGGGATGAGTGCTTTCATATTAGATACTTCTGCTAGGTGGAAATTTACGCTCTGTTTGATATGACAATATTCTGACAGTGTTATCAATAGAGTTGCAGGGAATGGAAATGTCTAAATGGGCAATGGGATGGGACTTTGGGTCTCTTACCTACCATTTTATTTTATTTTTTTTACTGTAGATAATCCATTTCCCAATTTTCAGCTAGATTTTAAACTTACATTTGCTACATACATCATGGATATTTTTCCCTATAGAATTTTTTGTCTACAATATATTTTGGCTCATTGGGAATACAAATCTATATTTATTTACTTATTTATGGTTTATATTTTTACATGCAATTTTAGATTATGAAAGTACAGCAATCAGATTAAAACACTGAGTAAATTACCCATATATTAAATTAAAGAATATTACTGATTTTTATGTTTCTATATTTATATTGCCTCTTTCCCCCCCGCGCTTTTTGCAGAACTTGGAATTAATTTTGATCACATCTGGCAAAAAACCTTGACAGTGTTAAACCCACTGAAGCCGGCAGATGGCAGCATTATGAATGAAACCGATTTAGCAGGGCCCATCCTGTTCTGTGTCGCCCTGGGAGCCACTCTGCTTCTGGTAATGGACAGCAGCATCAGATTTTAATGTGTCCTTTCCAATGTCACTTTTGCAGAGCTCTTTGTAAATACAGAAGACAGCGTGTCACTTTATTCAGTTAAAATTGTCTGTTTAATTTATAACTACATTTTCTGGTGAGGGTGGGAGCAGAGACCTATTTAACAGAACTAGAAGTAACAAAAGAGAAACTGCCAAGCAAAATTATCAACAAAGCAGGAAATCATTTATGTCTTTCTTGTTATTAAGAAAAACTGTCAATCTGGAACTGTTGAAGGAGCACATAGATTTGGGAAATATAAGGCCTCAATTTTCTTTCTTATTTCCTGTGAAATTTGTGTTATGGCACTGGAGAAATCTATTTTTGTTCATTTTCTTTGCTGGGGTGTGTCTCCAGAGTGTTTCTAAGATCCTGTGATGTATGAGATGGGTCTCCTCGTTTCCTTCTGGTTATGCTACTATGGGTAAATTAACTTACATTGATAACCCATGATTTATTTATCCAATCAATATATTTCCCATGTTATTTTAGTTTTACGCTTTTTATGAGGACATTTTTACCTCCTGACTTTACCATTTTCCTTGTGGAAAATATACGTCTTTCATCCTTTATGTATGGAAGTAATGATATTAAAAGACACTTCAAACATTAAAATGTACATAATTCCTCCCAAATTAAGTTTAGATAACATCCTAGCTCATAGATTCAAAAAGTGTTTCATTTTTAAAAAAAGGAAGGAAAAGAAGAAATGAAAATAGGTCTATTATTTTACACCAAGAAGAAAATGCTAAAATATTAAAAACAGAGGATGGAAAATATGATTGAGCTAGTCTGAAAAATATAGTTTTATTAAGGCACAAAATTAACCTTAATAAGGCAGAAGAAATTAAAGATTTTAGGCCTTTTTTACTTGCTCCTCTTATAGCTGCTACCCATAATTGTTTTCCAATGTAGTTACAATTTTTAAAAGTAGCTTTAACATGTTATTTATAATTAAATAAATTTTCAGTTTTTATTTATTAACTACTTAGTACAAATATCAAAACACTGACAGCAATCTAGTTTCTGCTTGATAATGTGGTCGACAATCAGAGTGTATTTACTCGGTGGTACAATAGTATTTGGTAGTAGCATTTTATTTCTTCCTTTGAACTACCACAAATGCGAGTGCTCTGTAAATCAAACAGTGTATCAACTACAGTTTTAATTTAGTCTCTAACTTCCCTTCTGTCTTTGTCAGAGTAATTTGATAATCTTAGATTAAGCTGCTAAGTAAAACCGTGTCAATTAATCAAATAGTCAGAAACAATCAATTTAATATATTAACTCATCTTTCTTTTCCAAGTAATTTCCAATATAACAGCTGGTTGTTTTTCTGTAGAAACACTCACATCACCATCCTTTAAAGGAGAGTGTTAATACCATTAAGATCTTTCTAGGGTATACAATTTTAACCAGGGCTATTTAAATATTCTCTGTTTTGACTTAAGCACAGACCAACTTAGGCAAAGAACTCAACTACCCCTAACTTTGCTTCAAGGTGTGATCTAGAATCTTTTGTTTGCTGTTTCTAGGGCTTTGTTTCTTAATTTTGAAAACAAAAATTGCTTATTAGAGGGCTACTTTAAGCTGTCTTTCAGTTCTGATATTATGGGGACAGTTTGAAAAGTAATATTTTCTGAAACTTTTTAAGAAAACATTATTACCATACTTTTGGACCATAAGATGCACCTAAGTTATAGAGGAGAAAAATAGGGAAAAATTTTGACGCAAAAAATGTGGTAAAATATTTAATAACATAAATAACATAATATTTCACCAATGTAAATGGAAACAGAACTCAACAGCAGCATTAACAACCATTATTCTTCCCAAATTGGGGTGGCGGTGAGTCTTATAGTCTCAAAAATACAGTACTTCAATTTTTTACTGTGAGTATATGGTTACTTCAGAATTTATTCTGATACATGTAAAGCAATCAGGTCCAAAACAAACAAATAAAGTGGATGTTAGTGAAGTCAGATTTAACTCACAATTCATTTGAAGTTAAGTTAACCCTGCCCTGTGTATCTCAAATTAAACCATAAAGCAAAACAGAGACAGACTCATAGATGGAGGACAGATGACAGCTAGTGGGGGCAAGTTGAGTGGGGGAGGAATTAAGCAAAAAGGAAAAAGGACTCATGGACATGGACGACAGTGTGATGGTTGCTGGGGACGGAGGATATAAGGGGACTAAATAGTGATGAAAAGAATACAATAAAGATTAATTTAAAAAACATAAAGGCTGGTATATATATGTACTAGAAAAATCAAAACTAAACCCAGAAACAATGTCCCAATCTGTTCATTGTCTCTGGAGGTAGATGATTCGCAGTCATGTACTCGTCACTCTCCCGATTTTTGTGGACACGAGGCACAGCGCCTGTCAGTGGGCTTTCTTCACGCTGAAGGAGGCCAACCTAAATGAACAGACTCACACACGTAACACAAGTTTAGTTCCACTTACTATGTCTCTCAAAATTACGTTCATTCCAAATGCAATAAGACAAGTGGTTTAAAGCTATGGTTTTATTTATGTATTTACCTATTTGTTTATTAATTTATTTATTATGGAAGTAAGAGTGTGATCTGAAAAGGGAATATACATGGCCAATATAGAAGCATAATCACATGAACAAGTATTTCGTATAAAGATTTAGTAATGAAGGTGGCACAGGGAGAATTCCGAAAATATTGAGCTTAAGAAAATGAAACTTTTCATTTTTCTTTCTTTTATGTTTCGGGAATACAACATTATAATTTGACATCTGTACGCACTACAAAATGATCAAGGCCAGAAGCCTAGTTACTATCACCATGCAATTAATATCCTTCCTCCCTTTAGTCCACCCCCAGTCCTCTGCCTTCCTGGCCACTCAGATCTGTGATCTCTTCTCTGTAGGTAATTAGAAAAAAGGAACACTTATTTTTCATTTTTCAAGTCCTTGTTACAATTTGAAATGAATTAACAAATGGCAGTAGCCCTTGCCAAGCGGAATTGAAATTTAAATTGAATAAAATAACAGGAGAGAATTATGAAGAAAAATGTCAATAACTGACCTGGAAAGAGACAAAAATAATTTTGCTACCAAATTAGCAACCTTTTTTCTTTACTGCTTCACCACTTATTTACTCTACGCGCCCTTCGCAAAACTTCTTGGGACCAGGAAGGGCCAGCTATGTGTCCTTTAGGTGCAGGAAACTTGCTTTTCACCATCACAACCATCACTATCTCAGAATTATCTCATTCAGTTCAAAGAGTACATACAATATTTTTCTAATACATAAAAGTGATTTGAAGTGTCATTATTTTCCAAGTGGAACAAACTCACCCAATGGTGCATTGCAAAACTGATGTTTTTTTTTCTTTTAGCATGTCCATTAACATTATTAGTGTTATTTCACAAAATACCTGTAAGAATACAAAAGATATTCAGTATGAACTTGTTATGGCTAATGCAGGAGACAATTCTGCCAGCATAGCCCAGGGACATTTTATGAAAGAACTTGGTAGTGACTAACTTCCTTAACTGCAGAGGAAGAAGAGGTGAAAATAGCTGGACAATTCTGAACATTGAAATGGCCATAACATTCTCCATTACCCTTCATTAATCACAAAATAAATATCCTTCTTTTCTCTGAGGCACAGGGATTTCATGGGTAACAGCTATGCAGAGAAAAAAAGCCAGCTGAAAAGCTCTCTTTCTGAATCAATTTTCCAGATCCTTCGCTGTTTTTGCATAGCTGCCGTGAGAACCCCAGTGAGCTTATCTGGCCTTTATCTAGAATTTCTGATCAGATTAATGTAAATATAAAATCTAAATTCATTCTCTACTGGAGCTTTGGCATCCTCTAGTTGCCAATATTAAAATAGCCTCTGTTGAATTAATAGTAGACTGGGACTTTCCCTAGATGAGTTTAATAGAGATATTTAGTGAATAACAGCTATTTGTATAAGTTCTCAGAAGATCAGTGGTAGATCCTGAACACCACTGAATTCCCTTAACAGTAACTCTTTTATGATTCATTACCAGGCAGTTCATATAAATCAGCTTTTCATAAGGTGTGTCTAGTTAACCTGGCAATAGGCATTATGAAAACAAAATTGTCTGTGGTCAGACGAGTTTGGGATATGCTGGGTTATCAAAGGTTAAATGAGTTCCTTTATTGTAGGACTTGTTAGAGCTCCTATAGATGTTAAGGACGTAAATTTTAGAGCCAAATTGCGTTGGTTCAAAGCCAGGCTCCACCAGTTGGCATTATTTTATTTTAGGAAAGTTACTTAAACTTTCTGCCTCTCAATTTCCTTCTGTGTAAGTTGGTAAACTAATGGTACCTTTCTCATAGGATTGTTGTGCGGATTAAATGAGTTGTAAGTGTTAAATGCTTATAATAGGTCCGAACATAGTAAATTCTATAGATGTTTGATTGTTTTTTATTATTTCTTTCTTTTTCACATTTTTTATTGTTGTTCAAATACAGTTGTCTCCATTTCCCTCTCCCCACCACTCCCCCCACCCCAGCCATCCCCACCTCCCACCCCTGATCCCACCCCTGCCCTTAGTTTTGTCCATGTGTCCTTTATACATGTCCCTGAAAAACCTTCCCCTAGATATTTGCTATATTACTAATATGCCTCGTATATCTCCAGGATTAAATTGGATTTTTTTTTCATTAATTGATTCATTTATTTAATTATTTGACAACTATGAAGAGAAAATATATTCTTCCCTATGCCTTGTATCTCTGATAGGCAATCTGTGACAAAATAGTTTCTGTAGCATGCTTGTGCCATCCCCAGTATGGTCGGGGGTGTTTGTTTCCAGGAACTGAATTCATATTGTAGCCAATATTTTTCCTGATAATTGTGAGTACTACAAAGAAATGGAACAGCATTGAGCTGATTGATTCTAAAATGCTCTCTGATTTGCTGACACTCTCATTTTTCCCCTGATGATTTCCGTGTGTTCAGAGCGTTTTCTTCTAACTGTTTCAGGCAGGAAAAGTGCAGTTTGGGTACCTCTACGGCATGAGTGCCATCGGCTGCCTGGGGATGTACGCCTTACTAAACTTGATGAGCTCTTCCGCGGTGACCTACGGCTGCGTGGCGAGTGTGCTGGGTTACTGCCTGCTCCCCATGGTCATCCTGTCCAGCTGTGCAGTCTTCTTTTCGCTGCAGTAAGTGTCTGCGTTCGCTAATTGCCCGCTCCGCCCCCCACCCCCGGCCATTCGCAATCACTGCCAAGGCTTGCCACACCAGTCCAACAGTTAACCTCTTTGTGGTCATTTTGGGAGTGGATTTGGGGAATCCAATGACTATTAAAAGCTATAGGCAGATTCAAGAAAGAAGGTCAGTTTTGGCTAAGGTGCTGTTGCTCTTTTAATAATTAAAAAAATGGATTCAACCAAGTAATCTTTAAAACTGGCAGTTTGTACGTTGTCACATTCTTCACTCTGAACGATTGTCATGGGTCATATAACAAGTAAAGAAAATTCACTTGCTTGGTTTTGGAAGACTAAGTGCGTGGTGAATGAACACTGACTGATCGCCTCAGCTCCCAGGCACTCCGTGTTCCAGGCTGGAGGCGACCGAGCTTCTTCAGCTGGGCTCCTCGGGGTGCAGAACTCCCAGGAACCCTGATGAGGATATGAACACGAGAGAATTTTATGGCATATATGCTCAGTCAAGAAGTTCCTTTTCTTTATTGCTTCCTGAGCAGTTAGTGTTTGCAGTTCAAAACTATTAGGAAGGATGCATTAGATAAGTTTCCGTCAGGCAGTCTCCTAGGGCATCTGAATTCACAACCACTTTGATTGGGGAGGCCAAGGAATTAAATCCTCCTTTGTCACTTGTCATGTTCTAAACCCAATTAGAAATAAACATTTACTATCCATGCTCGTTATTCCATATCCTGATGAGACACCGTTTGCATTTTCTTTTCTTGGATGATACACATTTTTACTTACTAACCGTACACTGGATAAGGTATTATTTAAAGAATTGACCAAAGCCAAGTTAGACATTTTAGAAAGCCCTTTAATATTTTTATTTAGATATACTCTCATAGAGTATTTTTCTTGGCATTATTGAAAATGATTTAGTTGTAAATGTTTTTAAAATATGGTCTTCTTTTTACAGTCATATCCTTAACAATAACTTAGAGCAAATTCTTAATAGCAAGTACCCTCAACATTTAAAATAGAGGAGCAAGAGAGAAAATGAATACTTTGAATTTATAAATACAAAGTGAGTTGTAAGTGTATTTAATGAGCCCCATCCATGGAGAAATTCCACCTTTTTGCATATCAAATTCTTTGTCAAACAGGCTGTCCCATGTACTATGTAGTTTGATATAAACATTTGACAACTGAATATAGAGTTCAGTTCTAGAACTTCTATTTTGTCAAATGCCTTTGCTGAAGAATACTATGATGATTTATCATTTTTAAATTCTAAGTTTGAAAACTTATTTCCAGCAAAATTGAGGTTTAGAACATTTTAAATGACTTCAGATTATTAGGGGAAGAAAATAAAAACTAAGACCCTTGGATTTGGAGAATTATCAGCTGTATGGACATTTTTATTAGATTTTTATTCTGAAATGATGAAGATGATTTAGAAATCCTTTAAATTCTGTTAAAGGGAAATGCACAATCTGACCACTAAGACCAATATACCAAAAGTGCTCTTTCAGCCATATTATTATTATACCATTCAAATTAATCATATGTAATTTTACATTCTTGTTCACAGAAGCCTGCAAATTAAATCACTCTAGAAATTATCCCTAATAATATTAATTAAATCAATGAATATAATACTTATTAGAATATTTAAAAATATTTTGATTTAATTATAAGCTACATACTACAGTTTTGCACTTGTTTGCCTTTGGTTCAGTTATTAAAGTAGATAGACCTGTCATTCTCCCAAGTAATAAACTCAGTTCTCAGCTTCGGATTCAGCCAGGATCAGGTGAGGCAGTGCAGTTTGATGGTGAAAACCACCACATGCCAGCAGTCAGGAGATTCTGATCTAATGCCCATTTTACTGTGCAGGTTTAGCTAAGGCACTTCGTTGCTTTAAAACTGGGGACTAGCTAAACCCACAATCTCCTCTAGGTCTGACATCTTATTTTCCTAAACAATGCACTTGGCTTTGCACGTGAGAAGAGAAATACACTGGCTACCACCCACACCTTTTTTTTTATGCCCAAGGTAGGCTTAACTACCTTATTCCCCCATTTCTTCTTAAAGAAACAATTACCCCACACATACATACTTAAAAAAAATCCACACATATATATTAAAGGGGTCTTCAGAGATAAACTGGAAAGCAACACACATATATGTGCACCGCTGTTCCATGTGTTCTTTACTTGAGCCGTGTCAGGCTTTGCTATCTCAGACTGCAACTTGGGCAGTGGGCTTGGGAGAGGGGTGACGAGGCTCCCTCCTGAAGTACAAGTCCAGGGACCTTTCTGCTCATACTGTGGGTACATTTAGGAAGAAAAGGCCAGGGAACGAAATCTGTAGCTGTAAAGGAAGTTTGTAAACACCATTTACATAAAAGAATTTCAAGAGTTGTGATTTAAATGTTGACGTATGAGAATTCACATGAGTGAATTCTTCAGTTTCTGTTAATTCAAGTTTTACTGAAATAGCCTCTGGTAGTGAATTTAACTTAAATATTTTCTAAGTGGCCAAGGCCTTTGAGTTCGTACGGTTCCTTGGCCTTATTTTCCAAATGGAGAAAGTAGTTACAAATATTATGCCAAGGACATTTCAGAGGCAGCTCTGATTCAATAATCCCTTTTTCTCCTGACGTAAGGTAATCATCTCTTTTGTCTTTTTGATAGGGACACAATCGGAACTGTGTTGGCACTGGTCATCATTGGCTGGTGCAGTCTCTCAGCTTCCAAAATCTTCATTTCGGCCTTGGACATGGAAGGACAGCAGCTTCTCATCGCCTACCCGTGTGCCTTGCTTTACGGGCTTTTTGCCCTCCTGACAGTTTTCTGAAGAGCATTGGAGATGGCATTACGAAATTTCATTCATTTGCTGTTCAGATTATTCAGGAAATTTATTAGTATTCGAATTTGGAGATATGATTTCTGTTTTGTTGC
>PVKM010023791.1:0-20934 GCA_004027735.1 Carollia perspicillata
ATTTGGACAAGGTAGCCAAAGTAGATTATGCTTTTGGGGTGCAAAATTGATGAAGGAAATCACTATTAGCTTTTTCATAGCCATTGAACCTCAAAATGTCTTTGGCTCCGAGAGTAGTAGTTGCTAGATTTGGGCCCCTTTTGTCTTTCCAGTCCCATCCCCCAGTTCCTCTCCTAGGCTTTGGAATTCAAATGTAGATGAAATGCAGATTTTTGGGAGAATGGAAGAAGTGACTGGTTGGGCTGTTGAATGGGAAAACGGGAGAACTTCACATTTAAGATATAGTCCATTGTTCTGCCAATTTGGAAACAGCTTTGACTCCTGATTTGAAAAGTCTTGTCTTGAGTGGTACCGATTGTCAATTGCCGAGTGTTCAGATAAATTTTAAAAAGGAGTAAACTGGTTTATATTGGTCTTCACCACTGGTTCGCATGAGGTAAGAGTTGAAGTTTATTGCTTCTAGATGTATAGAATTTCAATTGCTTGTTTACATCATCTTGCTTATTTACTGCTTTGATAATTTTTATGATTTGTATATTTTACTAGTAAATACTACTGTGTCTCATGTATTTTTGGTACAATGCAACTATCTCTCTTGATTTCATTTTATTCTCAATTTACTGCAAAGGTACATTCATAGCTCCCACACATGTGGTCATGGTAACTACTATAAAACTTCACTATTTCATAAAAGGTGGTGTAAATTGAAAGTATTAAATAATATTGGACATAATTCTATTATGAGCACTGATAAAATGTTTATATAAAAAAGTGAGGGAAGAAAGCAGATTTTGCTTAAAAGTAAGATGAATTAATGAGGAAAATACAAACATAAAGCGTTCAATAAACCAGTGGGTTGTTCAGGTGGAGGGCAGATGAGAGGAACAAAGTGGACAGTTGAAGACTTGATCAATATTTCAGTCACTAGCTGGGTACCTTAGTACCAGTCTCCTCTGTCAGTGTTTTTAATTTAAATGGAAACCAACTAACTGCTGACGGAGAGAGGTAGCTGGAGCTGGGCTTAGGAGAACAGTTTACTTCCACTTTGTTATGGAGGTGACCTCTACCCTGTGGGCACTCTTTTAATGTTGATGAATAATCATAGGATCATAAATAGGATCAAATCCCAAAATTTAAGCCAGATCATCAGGATTAAAGGTTCATGTAAACTGGCCCTTTGAGTTAACGTTTTTAGTCTGTAATACCTTCTCCCACCTCCTTTTTTCCCCCAATGAAGAAAGCCAGCTTACCCCAGGATTGTATATATCTCAAATGTACTCAATAAGTATGGACGTTGTGGATGACTTTCTGCAGTTGTTTTCTTCCTCCCTTCCCTTGGTAATGGGTAGTATCGGAAACTTTAGAGGCAACATATTTAACATTACAGCCCATTAGGCACACAGTGGAGCAACTAGTGAATGCTTAACAAATTCTGTACTTATGGCCATGAGAAAAAGAATAAATGTTTATTTTTATATTTTTATCAGCCTATCATTGTACATAGGTTTATATGTGAGATGTATCTGTTCATTTTAGATTGAAGATCCCTTCATTATTTACATTTTATCACACCTGTGTGATTTTTAGCCATCTTCTGCAAGTATTTGAGCACTTTTTTGAGTAATGTGCACTGAGTTGGCAGATAGTCTTTACCTTCAAGAAGCTTACAACTTACATTGATGAATTTGTGTGCCAAGAGAGACAATAGTCAAATGCAACAAATAATGAAATTAAATGAGAGGATAGAAGTGGTAATGTTTGAAGGAAGCAGAGAGGATTGACCGGACCATCAGGGAAAGAAGCAGAACTTGAGAGAAACTTGACAAAGGAGGTGGAGACTTGTGATACTGTTGTTAAAGCTTTTGATAATGGGGATTGGATGTATGTCTATTGGGCTTTATTTTGAACACTGGAGTTCCAATTATCGAACAAAAACTTATTTTGTATGTAGGAAATGATGCCGGGGGTTGGAAAGTCAACTGTGAAGATGAGATCTGGGAGGTCGTAGTCTTCACATGCAAGTGGGAGAGAAAAGTGGACAAAACAGTTAAAACACAAATGCTGCAATGGAGCACACTGAGTGCTTCAGGAGCCCCTGGGGAGGAAGTAACTAATTTTGCCCTGGAAGTCAGAATACGACTTTTATTTTGAGGCGACGTTGGAGTTGGAGTTTAAGGTTTTAAGAGGACATTGCTAGCTAGAGGGAATTGCGTGAAGAGAATGATGACTCCACTTGAAGTGGCTTACGAGCAAGCGCTGGGCTCGTTTCTGGGCGTGGGGAGGGCAGGAAACCCAGCGGAGTCCGTGAAAAGCCTGTGGTTATTAAAGTGTATATTCGGGGCACAGTCGAATGGGGTTTTAGGAAGAACACTGGTGGGAGGAGTCTGGTGACTGTAGGAGGTCGTCAGGAACTAGAGCTAGGTGGCTAGAGAGGAGGATGTACTGGGAGAAATGTAGAATTTGATGGTGGTTTCCAGGTGTAGGCGGTGGGAGGAAATGTGAAAAACTGTCTCTGCAGTGCCTCGTGGAGAAGTTCCGCTGAATTCAGCAGGAAGCTTTGGAGTTGCCGGCTGTTTGGGAGAGTCGGGCCAGAAAGCTCTTTTCTCTCTCCTCACGGATGGGGAAACGTCCAGGCTCCTAGCAGGTGTGCCCTGTAAGCTAGGCATGAGGACCTTTCCTACTTTGCCTATTTCCCCTATGAAATGGAGTAAGGGTAGGCTCATCACTGTTCTGATCGGGACTGACTGTCGGGTAGTTGTCCCGCACCGTTCCCCTCAAAGAGAACCACCATTGACAGTTTCCTTCCTTTGGAACCCAGACCTCCCTGGAGTCCAGAATCCGATCCCTCCTCCCATCTCCCCTTTAGAGGAGGTGGAAGCTCCTTGAGGAACTGGGAGGCCAGGAGTGGGGGACGCTGCGGGCTGAGTGGGGCAGCCGCGCCCTCGCGCCGCCCTCGGTGGTGCCGGCTCCCTCCCCGGGCTCCCACCTCCGGCTTGCAGCCGAGCGAGCGTGCCCGGAGCGCTCTGTGCCACACCGCGGGGCGCGTGATCCAGGCTCCGGGTCTTGGCGGTGGCCGCGGGGGAGGCGGGCACGTGCTAGGGCGGGAGGGTGGGTTCCACCTGGCCACGCTGCCAGACCTTTGCAGGCTGCTCTGGCCCAGGACGGGTGACCACGGTGGGGGCAAGGAGGCGGGAGTTCTGTGCGCTCCAGGAGGGAAGCCATGCATTTGTCGGCTTGGTCGCTGCCGTCGGGGCAGTGGGCTCCAGACACGGGCCAGCCGGATCCCATGGTCCCCTGCTCAACTTTGGGCCTGCAAATGCCTGCCCCAATGGGCACCGGGCCCTGGCACCCGGCACACACGTCGAGGCGAGCTGGTGGGCGGTGCCCCCGCCTGATCGGACCTCTGGGAGGGTACTTAGGATGTCGAAGCCCCGCCCATTGCCCTTGTGGCCCCGCCCATGTCTCACCGCGACTCCGCCCACAGGCCCAAAGCCACACCCCTTCCTGCCGGTTTGCTCTCCGTGGCCACCCTCCCACCTCAGCCGAGAGCTGAGCCCACTGCTCCTCTCAGGCGCCCCGCCCAGCCGCCCTCACTGCCTGTCCTGCGTGGGCAGTCCGAAAACCCGGAGCGCGGGAGTGCAGCTCCGCCGCTGGACCGCACTGAGCATGCTCAGTAGCCAGGGCAGGTTTTTTTTTTGGTCGCAAGTAGGAAGATTTTTGCACTACACCGGAGAGGGGGAGCCACGGAGTCAACCGCGCCACCGTGCACTGCCGCCAAACCCGCCCCAGCCCGGCCCGGCCCCGCGGCGGGGCACGATGAGCCCGAGCCGGAGCCGGCCCGCCAGGGAGTGAGCGCGGGGCGCTGAGGGCGCGTTGCGCAGCTGCTCCTGCGCACAACCCCGCCGCGGCCGCCGGCCGCACTGGCAGTGAGTGTGAAAGGCTCCTCGGTGCTGAGCTCCCGGGGCCGGGAGTAGGAGCAGGAAGCGCAGGCCACGCAGGGACCCAACTGAAACAAAGTGTTGGCCGCCCAGCAGCGGCGGCGCCTCGCCCCAACCCTGCCCCTCCCGCCTGCCCGCAACTCCACTGCCCACCATGGCTTCCGAGGAGCTGTACGAGGTACCTCCCCTCCCCCTCCCGGACCCTCGGTCAGCCCTCGCCCGGCCGCCCCTACCCAGTCCGGACCCTGTCCAGTCCGACGGCCCGGCTTTGCCGCCGGCGTCCGCCTCGCCCCCTCCCCCTCCGCGGCCGCAGTTTGCTGGACGGGAAATGTGTGTGAGGGGAGCCCGAGCCACGCTGCCTCAGGGGCCCGTCGGGCGGGGGGCCTCCCCGGAGTTGTCGGGCTCCCGGGAGGGGGGGAGGTCCCGGCTGTGGGGAAGTAGCGCTCGCACGAGTGACTCGCTCAGACTGAGCCCAAAGTGTTCTTGGCGAGGTTGATGGCTGTGAAGCCCCCGTTACCGCTTGGGGTCTGTGGGCTGTGCGGGGGTGTTTTTCCTGTCCATTCAATAAAGCATTTTGGAGAGGGTTTTGCCTCCGGCTTTGGGGGGAGGGAGGAGCAAGAGGAAGAGTGCGACTGTCTCGACTCTGCTGCTAGCCAAAGAGATGCAAAATATCGCACCGAAAATGCTAAACATTGACCACATGCTTTAATTAGGTTAGCATTGTGGCCAGAGTCAGGAAATTTAAATTTAACGCCGATACACTATCATTCATTTGCGCTGCAGAGTAAGTAAGAAGGGGCACAATCAGAACTCTCTTAGTTATGGGCAGTGGTTTTGCCAGCTTCAACTTCAAGTTTTGGAGTTATCAGCGTGGATCTTTAGACATATTTTGTATGCCTCAATGTAACTTCTTGATGTATTTCAAAGTATACTTTCTGGGAGTACAGAAGCGTGGAAGGCTTTCTGTTCTTTTGGATAAATGATTCTCCCGTTTCATATATTTATAAATATATCTTCATAAGGGGCTTAAAACTCCTGGATACTCTATAGATTCACCTTTATGGTGTATTTAGGGACCTGAGTGTGTAGTGTGTAAGCATCTATAACAAGTAGACCACCTTCGCCCTTGTGAATGAACCCTTAATAAGTACCAGGTGAGCCCTTTGAGGTATCTTCTGTTGTGGGCATATTATTGCTGTTGGCACAGTATGGAGCTCTATTACCAACAAAGATAGTCTTCTGACAACTTGTTGTTGTTTAAATCAAGTGTCTGCAAAAGTTGTTAGGAGAAGGCTGCGTTCTGTAGAAGTAATGGTTAGGTTGTTGCCTCCCCTTAAATTGTATGTGGTCAATGTACCTTAGCTGGTGCTGAAAGTGTTCCCTTCTATTAAACCATTTCATTCAGTGGCAGTGCCCTACTGCGTTCAAGATACTACCTTGGATCATTTGAGTGGGTAAAGGTTAAAAAATACTCCTTATTCCCTTCTAGGAAGGAAAGTGTTATGTACAGGGAAGGCCCAGAAGTAGAGGCTAAGATGCAGAAGGTCTTCTAGGCTAAGACATACAACTGGGAAAGTACACAGTATGAGGATGTGAGGGGTTTTGGTTTCTCCATTAGATTATTTTTTAATAGTTTATGCTTGAGTATTCACTCTTCATTTCTGTGATTAGACATGCATAATCAGTTAATTTATTCCACTAGTGTTTGGGTAGGGTAGCACCTTATACGTAAGTTGTATCTTATGTGTATAAAAAAGATCCTGAAAACAATACATTTACTACTAGTGTATAAGGAATTACATTTAGTGCTTTCTTTGCTGCTTCTGTATCTTCTACTCACTACTTTCCTGGCAGAATTCATGTATATGTCAAATTTTGTACAAAGTTTCTGTTCACTTAGCATGTTTATTGAATGCCTGTGATATGGGGTTTCATGGGGGGTGGTATGAGAATGGTTCCATACCCTCAAAAAACATCTATTGGGGAAGAAATAGGTACATTGCAAAGGAATGACACACCTGCACGACTGAACTTCTGATTGTAGGTTTTGTTTTAGTTTTGGAAAAAAGTTACAGGAGTATATCTGAGGTAATAGTAAATAATATAGTGGACAGCATCAGGGTAAATTTTGTATGTTCTTTCCTTGTAGGTAACCGTATGACTAGATTATGATTGAAAGTCGATATCTGAAAGTTCTGCATAATGGTTGAGAGCCTGGATTTGGAGTCAGAGAACATAGTTATTGAATCCTGACTCTGTCACCTTGGGTAAATTACCCTTGAAGGCTTAGTTTACTCATCTGTATAATTGGAATCAATGCTTATCTCATAGAGCTGTGAAGTTCAGATGAGAAAATATCTAAAGTGTGCCCCGCAGTTCCCATAGTGAACACTCAGTAAGTGATGGTTATTATTTTAACTGATCTAACATGAATCCCTGAGGCCTGGTTTTGGTTTCTAAGAATACAGAGTTGTCTATTTTTTAATCAGGGCAGTATTATTTGTGAGGCAGAAATATTATGCATTTGTAAATGAACACTACTGGCTGGCAAGGGTGGGGAGAGCACTGAAGTACTTTAGTAGCCAGTCATGAGACATTAGTAGTAGTTTTGTCCAGTTTTGCCTAAATCGAAATAGAAGTTTCATGTTTGGCCAGAGACTCCATAATTCTAGAGGGATATATTGACAAAAGAGGAAGTTCGAAGTCTTGCTTTTTTAGCTATATGGTATGGTAAGAGCAGGGATCTGCAGTAGCTATGTGAACTTGGGCTTACCTGATTGCTAAGCCATTGTTTTCTCACCTGAAAAGAAATGAGATCTCCAACACTTACGATGTTGCCTGGTATGTGGTAATGGGTCCTTAATTAAATGGTTATTGTAATTATTCCTTGTGAATAAAAAATAAGGGATCAGAGTCTAGACAGGATGGGGTAAAACATCAGCTTATCAGCCTTCCAAAATTGGACGAGCTACTGTTAGTTGATGGATACAGTAGCTTTATTTTCTGCATCACCATCAACTGTACCAGGGAAGACAGATTTTTGACTCACTCATGGTAAGAACCTAATAGCTTTCATAAAAAGACAAGCATCCTTTAGGTCAGGACTCCACAAACTTTATGTAAAGGGCCAGATAGTTAATGTTTTAGACCTTGCCGGCTATGCAGTTCTTGTAACTACTCACCTCTGTGGCCATAAACAATACCTAAATGAAGGAGCCCCATGTTTCAATATACTGTTTATGGACATTAAAATTCAAGTTTCATATAATTTTTATATGTCATGAAATATTCCCTTTTTTAAATTGCTTAAAATTGTAAAAACCATTCTTAGTTTATGAGTCCTACAAAAGCAGTCAGTAGGCTAGATGTGGCCTCCATGTCTTTGTTTGCTGACTTCTGCTTTAGATGGTCGTTCTGGAGCTGAGGTTCACTTTGGAGTTGGAGCTTATGGAAGGTGAACTGTGGAGTAATTAAAGACCTCGTGCTCCAAGTCCAGCGCCAGAGTTAGAGCCAGTAGTGCTGGGTTCTACTCTTCCCTTCAGTATGTTGACTGAAGAAGAAATGAACCCTGTGATAATATGGAAGAAGCATTCTTCTTATTTGTACATTCTAATTCCTTTTTTCTCAGGGGATATGGGGTTTTCCCATGAGAACTACTATGATAGCTAATTTATATTTCAGCAAGGTATCAGTGATCTATTCTTGGCCTTTTGAGAAAATATCCAATACGCGGAAGTAAGCTTTTAAAAATGAAATTGTACCTGGCTTATAAAAATGTCTTAAAGCTGGTTAGTTTGGAAGAATAATCAGAATTTGGGGGAAAGGGAAGTTTTTTGAATCTCCTTACCTTGGGATAAGATTACTCCTCTGTCCTGTGTACCACAAGGATTTTATGTACATTGACCAAAAGCACAGTTATAACTAAAATCTGCACATGTAGTTTAAATGGACGTCACAAAATCAGGAGACCTGTGCATGTTGGTTAACATAAACCAGTGTTTATTGTGTGATGTAGCTAGCTGTCTCATAAAAGATTGAGATCACCAAAATTAGAAAATGAAGAGAGTTATTTGACTTCTGAAGTTGATTGAGGGGCAATAAAGTCAAATGTGTGTATTTTTTAAAAAGTTTTAAGTATATTTTATTGATTGTGCTATTACAGTTGTCCCAATTTTTTTCTCCCTTCCCCTCCTCCCTGTACTGCCCCCCTCACCCTCCAGCACCATCCCCCACACACAGTTCATGTCCATGGGTTGTACATATTAAGTTTTCAACTCCCTCCTGACTATTTTGTGCCTACCTATTCTGCTTCTTATTCCCTGTACCTTTCCCCCACGTTGTCCTCCTCTCCCTCCCCACTGATAACCCTCCATGTGATCTCCATTTCTGTGATTCTGTTCCTATTCTAGTTGTTTGCTGAGTTTTTGTGTTTTTTAGGTTCAGTTGTTGATAGCTGTGGGTTTGTTGTCATTTTACTGTTATAGTTTTTGATCTTCTATATCCTAGATAAGTCATTTTAACATTTCATGTAATAAGGGTTTGGTGGTGGTGAACTCCTTTAACTTGACCTTATCTGGGAAACACTTTATCTGCCCTTCCATTCTAAATGAAAAAGCTTTGTTGGACAGAGTCATCTTGGATGTGTAGGTCCTTGCCTTTTATGACTTCAAATGCTTCTTTCCAGCCCCTTCTTGCCTGTAAGGTTTCTTTTGAGAAATCAGCTGATAGCCTTATGGGAACTCCTTTATAGGTAACTGTCTCCTTTCCTGCTGCTTTTAAGATTCTCTCCTTATTTTTAGTCTTGCATAACTTACTTATGATGTACCTTGGTGTGCTCCTCCTTGGGTCCAGTTTCTTGGGGACTCTCTGGGCTTCCTGGACTTCTGGAAGTCTATTTCCTTTGCTATGCTGGGGAAGTTTTTCTTCATTATTTGTTTAAATAGGTTTTCAATATCTTGCTCCTCTTCTCCTTACGGCAGTCCCATGATTCGGATGTTGGAATATTTGAAGTTGTCCCAGAGGCTCCTAAGCCTCTCCTCATTTAAAAAAAAATTATTGTTTCTTCATTGTGTTCCAGTTGGATGCTTATTTTTTCCTTTTGTTCCAAACAGTTGATCTGAGGCTTGGTTTCCTTCCCTTCACTGTCAGTTCCCTGTATATTTTCCTTTATTTCACTTTGTGTAGCCTTCATTTCTTCCTTCCTTTTGCAACCAAGCTCAACCATTTTTGTGAGCATCCTGATTACCAGTGTTTTGAACTCTGCAGCAGATAGGTTGGCTATCTCCTTGTCGCTTAGTTCTTTTTCTGGAGCTTTGATCTCTTCTTTCATTTGTGCCATATTTCTTTGTCTTGGCACACCTTTGTTTCTCCAGTTCCTTGGTTGTTGGACTTCTATGCAAATGTTTTCCTGGCAATTCTTCTTGTTCTTTGTATTTAAATTGGTTATTTTCCTTCTTTTGGTTGTGTGAGGAAGTGAAGCGTTTCTGCTTACGCCTCCATCTTGGGCCCTTTCTTATTTATTTCAAAGGTGTGTGTATTTTGAAGACTAACACACTATCTTAAATGTGAACTGTTGAGAATATTATTCATTTGCCTAAACAATGGTGTAGAGACATCTGTGTTTTTCCTTTGAATTTGCGTTCAATTCTTTTTTTTAAGGTTTTAATTTATCTCTAGAGGGGAAGGGAAGGAGAGAGGGAGAGAGAGATCAATGTGTGGTTGCCTCTCATGCATCCCCTGCTGGGAACTGGCCTGCAACCTAGGCATGTGCCCTGACTGGGAATCGAACCGTGGTTGTTTGGTTTACAGGCCCACTCTCAATCCACTGAGCTTCACCAGCCAGGGCCTGCTTTCAATTCTTGTGTACTAGAATAAGTTTTTCTGTTCTTGTGCTAATACTCATTAAATTTTTCCTTTTGCTCTCTAATGATTTTAACCATTGAATGTATTCATGGTATATAGGAAATACTTTTATTTGCAGTGTTCTGATTATCTGTGGTATACAAAGCCAGTATCAGTCCAATTTTTGTGAATAAGGAGTAATAGTTGTATACTGTGTGTTTGCAGGTGCAACAGTATTGTCTAGGATACTTTTAAAATATAGATTCTTTGGGTCAGACCATGAAATTGTGTTTCCAGTGTTTGAATGAAGACAGGACTCTTGTTCCAACAAGCTTCTTTTTGGAATGTGGGTAGATGTAGGAGTCTTTGGATTACAGTGGTCTGTATGTCTGACACTTAGGCTACAAGTTGAGGTCAAGAGGGATTGGGATCTACTTTTGCAGAAGAGGTGCTTTAGGTGCACCAGACTAGTGCTTTTTGTAGCCCCTTGACCATTGCTGGTTAGTAATTGAGTCATTGCAGGAAGAGAGTATTAAAAACACTAGGTATGGCCTTACCTGGGTAGTTCAGTTGGATAGAGCATCCTGATACGCCAAGGTTGCATGGTTGGATTCCCTAGTCAGGGCACATACAAGAATCAACCAATGATGCATAAGTAAGTGGAACAACAAATCCATGTTTCTCTCTTTCTCTCCCTCCCACCACCCCATCTTTCTCCTCTCTCTCCTCCCCCTTCCTCTCTCTCAAATCAGTCAATAAAAATAAAAACACTAGGTAGTTAACTGTTGTAATTTCTGTTTTCTGTCATCATTATATGGCATTCTTGTCCACCAGGTTGTAAGATTGGTGCTTACAATCTTTAAAACTAGGACTTTTTTCTGGTGATTATTTTCCACAGTTCAGATATGGTAATGGTTATATAATTGTTGGAGTCCATTTTAATGAAAGAGTAAATTACAGGAATGACTCTATTTTTGACTCCTTACTTCCAGGTTCCTCCTTCCTGAAACATTATGCCCTGTGGTGTTTCTCTTACATTTCATACAAGGTTTTAACACTAGGATGAGCAGAACTTCTGAAACTGTTTCCCACACAAACTTAACTATCTTCACCTTTGCCTTGGGAATTCTTTATTTCTGGGGAGTTGGGGGGATAGATCTTTTGTTTTTGTATGGAAATTTGTACAAGTGCATATGAGCATTTTCCTGAGGGAGAGGACCAACAGCTTTCACCTATTTCTCAAAGGGATCTGTGACCCGAACAAGTATTGTTCTTGACACCTTTGAGCTAGACTTAAATGACTTTGACTTTTTTTTTGCTAAACTCAGCTCTGCTTCAGCCAAAACCTAAAGTAAAACCATATTAAAACTTCGCTGACTGGGTTCGGAAGTTATATGCTATTTCTAGTCGTTAAGTGGCTATTCTTCAAATTATATATACATAAAGTCTGAAGTTAATCATTGTCTGAGCTACACCTCTCACAATGCAAGGACTTTAAAATCCTTTAAGTCTGATCCACCCATAAATTTACATGCTATAATCTTTCGGTGTTTATTATTGTCCATGGGAAAAAAACCTCACAAAATAAAAACATTAGTATTCCGTGCAGACAATATTTGTTTAGATTTGCATGTATCTTTACTACTTTCTTCAGTCATTAGTCATGTTACAGACCTTTCTTGTGGGGTGATTTCTTTTTTCTTTCTTGAGTACTATGTCCCTTGAGATTTTTTTAGTGAAGGTTATTGATGAAAAAGTCTCTAGGGTTTTGATTATCTAGAAATATAAGTAAGGGCAAATATATTTTCGCCCTTATTTTTGAAAAATAGAATTGATTCCAAATAAAACCAATGAATTGGTTCTTTCTTTTAAGAAAATTTTTAAAAAGATTGTATGTTATTTATTTATTTTTAGTCAGAGGGAGAAAGAGAGGAGGAGAAACATGCGCCCCCTACTGAGGACCTGGCCAGCAACCCAGACATGTACCCTGACTGGGAATTGAACTGGAGACCCTTTGGTTTGCAGTTTAGCACTTGATCTATTGAGCCACACGAGCCAGGGCTGAATTGGTTATTTCTTTCAACATTTTGAAGATATTATTCCATTGTCTCCTGGCTTCCCCATTAATTCTTGAGGAGGTTGTTGTCGGTCTAGGTTAGTTACTTTGCATGAGGTCTGTCTTCTCTCTGGTTGCTTTTGAGATTTTCACTTTGACTTTGGTGTTCTCTAATTTTACATTTGTAGACATTGTTAGTTTATTAATAAGCTTGGAATATGTCATGCTTTTGTGCATTTGTGCCTCATTGGTTTTAAAAAATTATAGGCCATTTTATCAAATATACTGGTGCTCTTCTGTAGTCTTACGGAATTGCAAGCCACCATTTATTGGGTTGGGCAAAAAGTCCATTACATTTTTTCCAAATGATGGCTGTAGTAGTGCCTAGTTGTCTTTAACTTCACTTGAAACAATTCTGTTAGATTATATTGTGACAGCTGTCATATCAGTGTGCACTTTTTAAAAGAACCCAGAAATTGGTGAATTTTTGTGCAGCCATTTTAACACTGAAGATGGAAGAAGATAATGCAACATATTTGGAGTATTATGCTTTATTATTTCAAGAAAGGTAAAAAGCAACTGAAACACAAAAGTAAACATGTGTGCAGCGTATGGAGAAGGTGCTGTGACTGATTGAACGTGTCAAAAGTGGTTTGCGAGGTTTCTTGGTACTATCGACATTTTGGTCAAATAATTCTTTGCTGTTGGGCCGCCTTAGCATTGGAAGATGTTCAGCAGCACCCCTGGCCTCTACCCACAACAAGCCAATGGTGGGAGATAGCTGGCATACTCAGAATATCCAAATCAATAAGGTGATTGGCGAAAATGAGAAATGTACCTTTTACTTTATGGAAAAAACACAATAGACTTTTCAGCCAACCCAGTATTAATTAGATCTTCTTATTCTGTCCTCTGTCCCTTACCCTCTCATTCCCATCTCCTTGTTTTTGCTTTGTTTGGATTTTGGTTATTTGTTGGACCTAACTTTTGCTTTACTAATGACCCGCAGCCAATATGCTATTTAGCTCATCCATTATTTTTTTTTTAAATTTCAACAACTATATTTTTTACTTCTAAATATTCTGCCCCCATCCTCCATCCCAATCTGTGGATTGCTTTCCATGTCTTTGGTGTTCATCTGCTTTTATGATTGAATCATTCTGTATGGTTGGGCTGGGGGAGTCACTGGGACACTTGGATATTTTCCTTGCTTTACTGCAAACCCACTAAAGTATTAAGAATTATATTCTGCTGAAGACCTAGATATTTGGTAGTGAGAGTCCCCTTTGGGACATGTTTTTGTTTTTTTTTGCCAGAATCCAGAGAAATCTTACTGATTCAGAATTTGTGGTATTATGAATAGGGAGCCAAGGGCTTGAGCCAACACTTGAGATTTACCTAAAGATGTTGAAAATATAAATAAAGTATGACTACATTTCAAGAGGACTGTTATAGAAACAGATATAATAGTTACAGAAGTATATGCTTCTGAAGCAAAACGTTCAACCATCTTTGTTCTGCCTGTTTGGGTGTCCAACGAAGGGCAAAAGTAGGTTGTGAGTATGCAGTGCACAGTTTATTCTCGTACTACTATTTCTTAATTATTGTATTTTTTTCCACATGAAATCTGTAAACCTGCTTTTGCCCCACGCTGTGTGAACATGTCTTCTGACTCTGGCTTGTTCAGTTGGTCTGCGCTAGTGCAGCTGCAGTCATTGGCTTCCTTGTACCCACCTGTGCAGCCCACCTCCTCCCCCCTCAGACCTTCGCACTGCTGCCTTTCCAGTGAGTGGTGGTCTTTCAGCTACTTGCCAGCCTTGTCGTCAATTCTCATTCAGGACCTCATCGTAATTACTAGCAGAAATCATCCCCTTCACATTCTGTGTGACTGATTTACCTTTTCTTGTGTACTATAACTATTAATCTGCACTGCTTATGCATTATTTTCTGTAGGTGTTAAATAATTTCATGTGTATTTTCTTCTGGAATGTTTGGCTGAATGTTTTTTGGTTTATTTCAGTGCCTTATTGAGGACCACAAATGTGGTGAGCAGTCAATAACTGCTGGCTTTTAGCTAAAATACAAATATTATAGCGACTGCAATTATATTGTTTGAAATTATACCATATATGTGAGAACTGTGCATTTAACTATCTTATTTGAAAAGCCCTACTTGGTGTTTTGGAGGAAATTATTTCTAAATTTCATACAAATAATTTGGAGGGAAAATGTGTTCCTAGAAAGAGTATTTCAAGTGTTAGCCACAGTATTTATGTTTAGCTATTGGTGAAACATGTGAGGGGATGTCTAAAAATAATATTCTCTAGTTGGAGAAGTTAGCAATAGTATGTTTAGGAACTATTTTTACTTTTTGCCTTATTTCCATTTATAATGGGCCCTGCCATGTGAAGTGTTCAAGAGATTTGTAGTTCCCTAGTGTTTTTTGATGAAGCCCAACAATGTACATCATGAATGTCTTTGGTTAAAATGTACCCTTCATCAGTAGTTTACTGTTTAGTATTTCAGGGCGTGACAGAGTTGAATACATAAGCATTTATTATTTTAGCGTATAATGGATTTGGAAGTATTTAGAATATGTGAAAACAGACAAAAAGTCTTCTTGGCTTGTATACTTTGAACTGTTCCGGGTCTCTCTTGGAGATTGTTTACTACATAGGAACGATGTGCTTGGATTTAAGTGGCTTTCTTGGCATGTTAGAGAAAGGCATTTGGTGTAAGGGAAAGGGGGCTGGCTGCCAAAGGTAAGTGAGTTGAAATAATAAGTCTGCTTCTGAGATGACTTGTAAAGGGTAGCTGGTGATTTGTACCTCTGGGTCATGGATTGCAGGGGCTCCTGAGCCTCATAGAGCATCGAAGAACATGTTTATGAAAAGAAAAGGTGCAAGTTGAAAAGAGCTGTCAAAAATAGTTTTAAAAAGTTTTCGCATGAAGCAAAATTTATTTTTGTGGTGTTCTTTCCAGAATTCCCTCCCAAGCGTTTCTGTATCAGAAGGAAGAGAGCAAGTGTCCTCATAAGGAAATAGAGGTGGAAGGGGCAGGAGAACTGCAAGCCTGGCCTGTTTGTGAATTCTCCTATTATCCTAAAGCTTTTGTGCAGTTAACAGTGTATTCTGTAGAATTTGTTTTTGTTTGATATTAAATGGTTTAAAAGTACTTCACAGTTGACTCTTTTCCATAAATCTTTGGGGAGGGGGGCTGTCGGTTTAATATCAGGAAGGTGAGCTATGAGTTAGTGTCTTCATACAGTCCTTCACCTCCTGCTATATATTTGTACCCTAGTTTAAGAGCAGGGACCTAACTGTGATCTTCCATGGTAAAACTAAGCAAAGGAAATGTGGACTGATTTGGTGATGTATAAATGAGAATGTTTGGATTTAGTAATTGAAAATTTTAAAAACATCTTGTTTCAGTAATTTGGTTTTAACTATTGAAGTTTAAGATACTTATTTTCTATCTAAAGTCGTCTTACTGCTGGGTGTTTCAAGAGAAAATATACTAGGTGTTTCTATCTCAAGTCTGATTCTCTATTTGAAGGACCAATTGTGCTTTTCCTTGGAGTCAGTCATGGAAGCATTTGGTAGGTCCCCTGTTGGAATGGGGCCTGCCTGCTTCAAAGCTCCTTCTTGCCCATGGGCTGGGCCAAAGGCCCCTTAGAAAACTTGCTGTCTTTCAGGGCATCTTCATTCCTCATTTCTCCCCATGCTGAATTTTCTTGTCCTCATGTCCAACTCTGGTACCTCTAACTTGACTTGCATCCCTCGGCTAGGTCCCCTTTGAGGGGAGCCTTTATTTGTTCTGGTTTTTGTTTTTGTTTTTTGACTCTTGACAGAGATTCTGTCCTTGCTTGTTGCCTTGTTCCAAGCCTCTGGCCTGGGAGGTAGGGGTCTGAGTGTCCACCTTTGCTTACCTTGCTTTTAAACTGTGCAATCCAGAAGAAATCCTCACTGTCCTATACTTCAAATACCTGAGGTGGCATTTAGTTAATTCTGTCAGAACAACAGTTCCTTCCTGCCCCCCACTTAGTCCTCTTGTATGCAGATGAGCTTTTGAACTTGAGGTAAAAGTTTTAGGTATATTTTATTGATTATGCTATTACAGTTGTCCTGGTTTTTTTTTTCTCCCCTTTATCCCCTTCTGCCCTATACCCACTTCCCTCCAGGATCCCCCTCCCCACCCCCTAAATTCCTGTCCATGTGTCATGCACGTAAGTTCTTTGGCTTCTCCATTTCTTATACTGTTCTTAACCTCTCCCTATTTTGTACCTACCAATTATGTTTTTTGTTCCCTGTACCTTTTACCCTATTCTCCTGCCTTCCCCTCCCCACTGATATTCCTCCATGTGATCTCCATTTCTGTTTCTGTTCCTGTTCTAGTTGTTTGCTTGGTTTGGTTTTATGTTTGCTTAGGTTCTTTTGTTGATAGTTGTGAGTCTGTTGTCATTTTACTGTTCATAGTTTTGATCTTCTTATTTTTCTTAGATAAGTCCCTTTAACATTTCATAGAATAAGCACTGGGTGATGATGAACTCCTGTAGCTTTACCTTGTCTGGGAAGCACTTTATCTGACCGTCCATTCTAAATGATAGCTTGGCTGGATAGAGTAATCTTGTGTGTATGTACATCTTTGCCATTCATGACTTGGAATACTTCTTCCCAGCCCCTTCTTGCCTGCAAGGTTTCTTTGGAGAAATCAGCTGATAGTCTAATGGGAACTCTTTTGTAGATAACTGTCTCCTTTCCTCTTGCTGCTTTTAAGATTCTCTCCTTATCTTATTTCTTGGGTAATTTAATTATAGATGTGCCTTGGTGTGTACTTCCTTGGGTCCAATTTCTTTGGGACTCTGAGCTTCCTGTACTTTTTATGCCTATTCACCAAATTGGGGGAGTTTTCCTTCATTATTTTTTCAAGTAAGTTTTCAATTTCTTGCCCTTCCTCTTCTCTTTCTGGTATCCCTATGCTTTCAATGTTGAAATGTTTGAAGTTGTCCCGGAGGTTCCTAAGCCTCTCCTCATTCAAAAAAAAGAAAGTCTTGTTTCTTTATTCTGTTCCTGTTGAATGTTTATTTCTTCCTTTTGTTCGAAATTTTTTATTTCAGTCCCAGTTTCCTTCCCTTCTGCTGGCTCCCTGTGAATTTTCCTTTATTTCACTTTGTATAGCCTTCACTTCCTCCTTTATTTTGCATCTGTAGTCAATAATTTCTCTGAGCATCGTGATTACCCGTGTTTTGTACACTGCTTCTAATAAGTTGGCTGTCTCCTCGTCACTTAGTTCTTTTTCTGGAGTTTTTGTCTGTTTTTTCATATGGGCCATGTTTTGTTGTCTGTGTGCACCTGTTACATTGTAAGGGGTGGAGCCTTAGGTATTTGCCAGGGTGGGGTAACCCATTTCACTGTGTTGTGGGGCTGTCTGCGGGGGAGGGGTCAGAGAGGAAACAGTACCGCTTGCTTGGCTCCTTCCCAGCTATCAGTCCCTTTCCCTGTTCCCCCCCAGTGTACCGCGTCCTTCTGGTGCTGATTTCCAGGTGGGTGGGCTTGTGTACATTGTAGGACCCTGTGGGCCCCTCCAGTAGACTGTCCTGTGAGCCTGGAGACAGTTTCTCCCACTGCTGCAACCCTCACAGATTTTTACACCCAGAGGTCTGAAGCATTCTTCTCCTGTGCTGAAACCCTGGGTTGTGTGGTCTGTCTCCTTCCCCAGTTGTTCCTCCTGGTTTATTTGTACGTGAATGTTGGACTACAGGGTCCACCAGCCCTGCCTGTCCGCCTCGGTCCTCCAGCTACTGCCTAGCCACGAATCTTCTCCACCTTGGCTGCCTGTCTCCATCCTTCCTACCGGTCTGGATGAATGTTTCTTCTTTTACTCCTTGGTTGTCGGACTTCCATACAGTTTTATTTTCTGGTGGTTCTGGTTGTTTTTAGTTTTTAAATTGGTCGTTATCCTTCTTTTGGTTGTGTGAGGAAATTAAGTGTGTCTACCTACACCTTCCTCCATCTTTGCCAGAAGCTAAAAAAGAAAAAGGCATTTTGTTATTTTTAAGGATGGAGAGGTAAAGGTGTGTGTGGTGGGTGAGGGTGCTATCCAGAATATGATTTGTAGCACTCTTCCTTTAGAGCATACATATGAGTAAATTTCCTCCAGAATTATTTTATACACCATCATCATTTAGCACCACTAGCTTCAGTTCATAAATGAAGTTTTTGAGAATGTCTTTATTAAATTGATGGATGCCTATCTGAAAGTGTATTTCTAGCGGAAACAGTCCTTTCTCAGTACCTTGTGTTTGGTACTGCTTAAAAATGATGAGGTTGCAATGATTATTTAAAATTAATTTAAAAGATTGTGGAGATGAGATATGTGTGCACCTTGGCAGGAGGAAGTTAAGTGTTAAGACCAGACACATTCAGCTTACCCAGGAACCTGATCAAAATCAACAGAAAAGAGATTGTGGTCATGAGTGGGCAGCTTTACAGCAATGCCACACATCTCACATTTGTCAAGAGGCCTGGGAGAGAAAAAGACCAAAACCATGTGCTGGGGGGTGGGGGGTGAGTGAAGGATTGTTCTAAAATTCAAGTTCACTAAAAGGAAAGTGAATATCAGAGTGACCTACCTTGGAGTTTGGGGGACTGTTTAAAAAGCTTTTTCTGTAGTGGAATAGGTCTTATGGTCTGAGAAGAAAAATTGGAGCAAATAAGGACATCAGGGTGCCCTACGCTCTGCAGGTAGGTCAGAATTCTGGTTTCTCCTCTGTGTAGGCAAGATTGGTGTACCCTGCTATATTCCTGAGTCTTGGACTTTGCCAATGATTTGGATAGGAACTAAAAGTAAGATGGAGCTTCCTATCCTTTCTGTGTTTTACTAGCATCTTCCACCACTCAAAAGCGTACCCTGAGTTTCTTTGGGATCCATCTGCTGACCTAACAGGGAGCCACCTGCCTGTTAGGACCACTGACCACCACCACTGATTTTATTTGCTTTGCTGCTGTAGGAGGAGGGTTGTCTGCCACAGGTTCCATTAAATGGCCTGGAACTTCCTCTTGCAGGTAATGTGAGGTCAGCTAGACCTTCATGTTTTCTGAAGCCCCATGGGGGCTGAGCAGAAGTGAAGGGCTTCTCACTTTTGTTACTGGAATGGCAAAGCAGTTGGTACTGCTTCTTCAAAAGCTCTATTGGTTTTTTCATTTGTGCTTATTTCCCTGGTAGAATCCCAGGAAAGGGAAAGATCCAGGAGACTGGGCTGTGCTCACAGTCAGCCGGCCCACCAGGCTTTATTGCTTGACCAAGTGTAATTTTGGTTCCCCAGTCCTGGCAAACCTCCCTGCTCCAGGCATTTCTCTCAATCCCAGTGGGCAGAACTGTAATGATTCAAATGGATGCAGTTACTGCCTGAGTAGAAAGAGATACTAAAGAGCCATGTGCAGTGGTTTATTAGTTTTTGAGGGGAGGTGTATAGCAGATGCTCCTGTCACCGAAAATTTTGTAGGATACATTATTGAGCAAAATTTGTTCAATAATTGTACAACAAATTCCTTTTGCTTTCTGTAGCTTTCTCCATTTTTTGGCCTTTTCTAATTCTAGATCAAGGGAAATGAGATTGAGTGGGTTGCTGTCTTTCCTGCCCACGTGATTTGTCTGTCACTCTCCTCACCCCACCCCATTTTAGAGCCCTACTACCCGCCACACTTCATCACAGGATATGGGATTGAACTGTTCAGAAAGTTTAGTTTCCTATTCATGAAAAAAAGTCAGGTGAACACCGATCTTTCTAAAACCTACCTTTGTCTTTGTCTTTGTCTTTCTGAAATCAACCTTCAAACTAAACTATGCTAGTCTTACATTTGCCCTTCCCCTTTTCCTTTCATTTGTCGTTAGTAGAAAATGGATTTCTCTCTTATGCTATATGTACATCATTATCAACTTAGGACATGTCACTCAGTCAGGTTTTTGCTTGTCCAATAACGTGTAAGACCTGAATAATGATACAAAGGAGTAACAAACGTAGGAAGATTTACTTTTGTCCCTCATCTACTTTTAATGTATGTTAGCAAGAACCAATTTAGGAAACATCCTTATAAATAATATTGATGAAACCTTTAAGAGAAGATTGCTTAAATTAAAATCTTTTAAGTAAATTTTAACAAGCAATTAGTAATGTTGGTTAATTCTGTATTTAAGTATATGTAAGTGACCTTTTGGGTGCTATATAAAACCTCTCAGAGCTTACATTTAAGTCTTTTATCCATCTTGAAGTTATTTTTGTGTATGGTGTGAGTTGGTGCTCGAGCTTCATTTTTTTGCACGTAGCTGTCCAGTTCTCCCAACACCATTTGTTGAAGAGACTATTTTTACTCCATTTTATGGTGTACAACACCATAAATGGTAGTACAATGGTAGTATATGGTGTCCCCTTTGTCGAATATTAACTGACTGTAGTGACTTGGGTTTATTTCTGGGCTCTCTGTTCTGTTCCATTGGTCTATGTGCCTGTTTTTATGCCAGTACCAGGCTGTTTTGATTACCGTGGCCTTGTAATACAGTTTGGTATCAGGTATTGTGAACCCTCCTACATTGTTTTTCTTCCTCAAAATTGCAGCTGCTATTCGGGGTCGTTTATGGTTCCATATAAACTTTTGAAGTGTTTGTTCTATATCTGTGAAATATGCCATTGGTATTTTGATAGGTATTGCATTGAATCTGTATATTGCTTTGGGTAATATGTAAGCCGTGACACCATTAAAATCCTAGAGGAGAACATAGGCAGGAAAATCTCAGATATCTCACGCAGCAACATTTTTACTGACATGTCCCCCAAAGCAAGGGATATAAAGGAAAGAATAAACAAATGGGATCTCATCAAAATAAAAAGCTTCTGCACAGCTAAGAAAACAGCATTAAAATAAAAAGAGAAACAACTATATGGGAAAACATATTCGACAATGATACCTCAGACAAGGGTTTAATCTCCAAAATATACAAAGAACTTACACAACTCCACTCCAAGAAGACAAGCAACCCAATTAAAAAATGGGCGAAGGACTTGGACAGGCATTTCTCCAAGGAGGACATACAGAGGATTCA
>PVKM010023792.1:0-20934 GCA_004027735.1 Carollia perspicillata
TGATTTTGCCTCTATTGTTTTTAGTCCTTCCTTTGTTTCACTGCCCCCAGCTTTAATAAATTTACTCTCAAAATCACCTAGACTGGTATTGTGAAATTTTATTGCATGGAGTCAAGAACCCACACATCCCAGACAATGCTGGGACAAGCATGCTCAGTCCGAGTCTCTTTTCAGTGACAATATATTAATATAATTCCTATACCTTCTAAGAAAACTTTTATAGATATCTATTTTTCTGAACAAAAATTTTAAGACCTATACTATAACTCATAGCATAATTTATCATGTAATAATAAAATACTTAAAAATCATAATTTAAGCCCTGGCTGGTGTAGCTCAGTGGACTGAACATGGGCTGTGAACCAAAGGGTCACCAGTTTGATTCCCAGTCAGGGCACATGCCTGGGTTGTGGGCCATGGTCCCAGCACAGGGCATGTGAGAGGTAACCACACACTGATATTTCTCTCCTTCTCTAAAAATGAATAAATAAAATCTTTTTATAAAAATGAGAATTTAAGGATATCAATAGCAGTAATAATTCCTTTTATCCATAAAATACATATTTTTAAATTAGTAATCTCAAAAAATGATAAAATGATGTCAACTTAATATAAGCCACACTATACAGGAAAAGTTTACTTATTTCTGATTTCATTTGTTTGTTTGTTTTAATTCTCCTACAGTATATTTACTTTTAAAGAAATTCAATTTTAAAATAAAATTCTGCACAATTTTTTAAAAGTACAAGAAAAAGTAAATAAAGAAACTTTAAATTAAGTTAAAAATAATAATCGGTATTAGTGTCTTCACTAAGATAATTACTTCTCAGTATTTCTGGCCCAATAACTTATGGAGTATTTTTCATAAGATAAGAAGATTTAAGGATTTTCAAAACAAGAACAACAAGCACAAGCCACCTAACATTTTTAAATTGAAGGAAAATAATCTTGAATCAAATTTGTTTAAATATCTAAATAAAAATTATAGACTCTACTGAGTTCTTGTTCTGTTTCAAGTAAGGTATTTTTAGATTCAATAAAGGTCACTCCATGGAAGAAAGGGTAGACCATGAAAGGCATATCTCTCAATCAAGGCAAAGTTGCCCTTAAGAAAACAAAAGACAACCCTGGCTGGTGTAGCTCAGTGGATTAAGTGTGGGCCTGCGAACCAAAGGATGGCAGTTCAATTCCCAGTCAGGGCACATGCCTGGGTTGCAGGCCAGTTCCCAGCAGGGGATGCATGAGAGGCAACCACACAGTGATATCTCTCTCCCCTCTCTCCTTCCCTTCCCCTCTAAAGATAAATAAATAAATATTTTTAAAAAGAAAAGAAAACAAAAGACAATGCAATCTACATGAAGCCGTTAAGTCAATCATTTCTAAAACAGTGTGTTGTTGGAAAGCCGTCTTTTTAAAATGTAGATATATAATATTAGCTTTTAAAAAAAATTGACACTATTACTGATGTCCCCCATATTCCTCCTTTTTGCTTACATTCACCCAGCAATCCCCCATCAACCTTCACCACACTGTTATCTGTGTCCATGGGCTATGTTTATATGTTTTTTTTGCTACTTTGTTAACCAACTGCTATTAAATGATAACCAGCAAAAGACTTGAACAGACACTTCTCCAAGGAGGACATACAGAGGGCCCAGAGACATATGAGAAGATGTTCAGTGTCACTAGCCATCAGAGAGATGCAAATTAAAACCACAATGAGATACCACTTCACACTGCTCAGAATGGACATTACAAACAAATCAACAAACAAGTATTGGAGAGGATGTGGAGAATACAGAATCCTAGTGCAGTGTTGGTTGGACTGCAGGCTGGTACAGCCATTGTGGAAAACAGTATGGAATGTCCTCAGAAAACTAAAAATGGAACAGCCTTTTGACCCAGCAATTCCACTGCTAGGATTATATCCCAAGAACCCTGAAACACCATTCCAAAAGAACCTGTGCACCCCAATGTTCAGAGCAGCACAAGTTACAATAGCCAAGTGTTGGAAGCAACCTAAGAGCCCATCAGTAAATGAGTGGATTAAAAAACTATGGTACATTTACACAATGGAACACTATGCAGCAGAAAGAAAGAAGGAGCTCCTACCCTTTGTGACAACATGGATGGAACTGGAGAGCATTATGCTAAGTGAAATAAGCCAGGCAGTGAGGGACAAATACCATATGATCACACCTTTAACTGGAATATAATCAACAAAAGAAAAAAGCAAACAAAATATAGCCAGAGATATTGATATGAAGAACAATCTAGCAATAGCCAGAGGGGAGGAGTGAGGGGACATGGGAGGAAGGGTTTTCAGGAACGACTATAAAGGACACATGGACAAAACCAAGGGGGAGGGTGGAAGCAAGGGAGGGAAGTGGGTTTGCTTGGGGTGGAGGGAGTGGTGGGGAAAGAATGCAGACAACTGTAATTGAACAAAAATAAAATAATTTTAAAAAATGATAACTGAATTGACAAGTTCTTATTCCAATGATTTTTTGAAGCAGACATTTCAACTCAGAGGCTGTTGGTCTAACAAATTCTCACACTTGAAGTATTTAGTCCAAGGATAGATTAAAGTGAAAATAATTGTTACACATTTTAAACAGATTTACTACTAATGCCTTTTATGGCCTACAAATGAGATCTTTTATAACAGAAAAAAGGAAAAATTAGGTGGTATAGGGAATGATTACCATTTTGGTAGTTATTTTAAAATACAATGTTTTACTCTCTCTAGATATTAATATGCATTTATCTACGTTTCAAATTGTGACACCTTTTATCTCCTGTCCCATGATTGATTTAATTAAGGATTTTAAATGTATATACTTCAGTCCCTCCATTTCTGGAGGCAAATAGGTTCTGAGAACCCCAGTGGATGCCAGGAACTGCAGAAAATACCAAACCCTACTTTCTATACATACTGTAACACTAAACCATATTTTCCTATACATACAAACATACATGTTATAAATTCTAATTTAATTTATAAAATAGGCACAGTAACTAACAATAAGTAATAATAAAATAATAACTGAGAACAATAAAATAAGGATTACTTGAACAAGTGACAGTCAATATTACCACCCAGAAGGCTACTAAGTTGCCAATAGATGGGGATAGCCTGCACAGAGGCACGATTCACAGTCCAGGGCAAAGCAAGATGGTGTGAGATTTTATCATGCTGCTCATGAAGGCATGCGATTTAAAACATATAAATTGTTGGCTGAATCGTTGATTTCTGGAATTTCCCTTTTAATAATTTCAGGCTCTGGTTGACTGCAGATAATGGAAACTACAAACAGTGGAACTGCAGATAAGGGAGGGCTAGAGTGACTTTCAAATATTTTATAAAATGCTATGTCTTGCTCTAATTTAACATGGCCACAATCATTACTGCTTTTTCTTTAGTGTCATTTGTTCTGCATTTTAAACTAATAAAATTCATATTAAAGATAAATGTTTGGAGACATACTGTTTGAAGTAACACTATTATAGATGCTTGAAGTGCTCTTGCACTTTGGTTAACTAATTAATCCATATATGGCTATTTCCATAAGTTAACATCAGCTTTTTGACCATTCTACTCAATATAGCATTAATGTTATAAATACAAAGTTATATATTTTTTCATTTGCTTAGTTTGAAAAAACAGCATAACTTAATAGCAAGAAGATATCGGTGAATTATGAATAACTTCTGTGTAAATGAAGGTAATATAATCAACTCCCTTGTACCAGGCAGGTATTATGTTTTTCCACAAGGATTCATTTTAATTAATTTAAGTTGAATCATTAAGCATTACAATTTGGAAGCTGCCAAAAAGATGACAAAAAATAAGCAGTTACAATTGTTCAAGGACATGGTGTGAGCTATTTAGCATATAAATTACCTTGTGGCATCTACGTTAGATAATAAAAATTTCTTTAACTGAGTTTGGATAACTATCTGGTGGCTTTCATATCACCCAAGTGTTTACAATAATCTTAAATTTGGGGCAGGGTGGGGGAAGCATGTCTGGGGAGGAAGAGGGAGTGTACAAAAAAGAAAAGAATCAAGAGAAAGAACTCATGGACCTGGGCAACAATGTGGGGATTGTAGGAAGAGGTGGAGGAGAATACAGGGGAAAAATGGTGATAGAAAAAATAAAGTTAAAAAATTAAAAAGAAAAAATAAAACATAATAATTAAAGTAACAATATTTCTCAATGAATACATTTAAGACATTACATAGATAATAAATAAAAAATTAAACATTCATAGATTAGGTAATAGCTTGTACATAAATAAAATAAAACTTTCTCTAAGTAACTCTGGCAGTGATCATAGTATTATACTTTATAACTTAACAGTCATCTTTTCACCTTAACACCGATGCTTGGCTATGGATGGACAAGTAATATATTTTTCCTTGGGATGTTTTCATTGCATAGAACATTGTTGATCCTCTTGAGAAAAGCAAAAAAAGTATATTCAAAACTATTAGTATATAGATTTTGGGTAATAGAGGTGGAGACTATCTCTGAAACTATAAGCAAATTACAAATCTTGTCTGAATAATCACTAAGAACCCTTCTGACTCTAATGGCTATATTATCAAAACTAAATACTAACTCTTTATAAGCAGAGATAAAGCTTTATAATGTCTCAGGTGTGAGTAGTTCATATACACACAGCTGATTTAAGTAAATTAATGCATGCATGTTTGTATGTGAGCATATGTGTATGATTTTGTATTTTTGATTCATGTATGTTTTCCAATAGGTTAACTGCATCTATGTTAACCATACCATAACTTCTCATGTTCAAGTATACCTTATGTTTAGTTCCAGATATTTAATAATTGTTTATTTTCAATATTCTGTGTGACTGACTATCAAGAAGAAAAGAGAGGAGACGCTAATGGGGGAAAATATCCAAAAGAAAAAACTAAAAAGATGACAGAATAGGTTCAGCATAGCAGGAAGGGAACATGAGAAAAGGCGTAACAAGTATAAACAGGACTTGATCTTGGTACTCTTGATCTCTTGAAATGCAGTCTCTCTGCAAAGCCAACAAAATGTGTAAACTTCTAAGTTTCCACACTTCTTATGTTGTAAATGACCCAGGGAAATGCTACATCATCTTATAATTCAGGATTTAAAAGCCACAGAACCCATGGTTGTGGTCACTTGAAGATTTGTACTAATAGCACCAGCTCAGATGTTTTGAGCACAATTTCTGATTTAAACTTTGCTCTCCAAAATAATTGCATTGTAAGTTTTCCAGAAAATGCTTTGACTCTCAAGACTTTCTTTTCTACTCCTTTTGGGAATACTTTTACTTTCTTTGTGAAGATTTGAAGCAGAGAAACAAAATAAGGAAACATGCAAACCAATTCAACATTGTTATCAGAAGGAAGTGTTCTACTTCCAGGTGGTGGTTACTCAAATTTGCAAGAGTGTAGTTTCATAAAATATAACCATGCCACCTAAACATACAAGACTGTCAGAATCAAGTCAGTCTTGAGGTCCGATATCCAGAACAATTTTTTTCACCATTTATATTCTAAGATCAGCTTCTAAGATCATTCATTCCTACTAAACAAATGCTTTACACTTGCTGTCCCCAAATTCTCCAAGTGTTAACTGAAACACCTATTACACCATCCTTTATTACGATTCAGGTTAATTGTGGTATTTTGCATTATAATATTTGGGTATATAATATAACAGGGACCCAAGAAGTGGTAATAACTGGGGACTGACAGTAGTTTAGACCAGTTCAGTTTTAGACAAACATTTACCCCAATAGTTGCATTTCAATCATATTATTTACTCTTCTGATTCTTTTGCTTTCCAAAGAAATCATTTACACCTCAGCATAAATCCTAATAAAAATGATTGGACTCATAAGAGAATGAATGTTTTCATTTACAACTTAGGGGTATAACATCCTATTAGGTAATAATTTTAATTTTAAGTGTCTATAATTCTGATTTTTATGACAGCTTGTAATAGCTCAGAGAAAGAATAAGGAAACACAGACATCTGTTTTTATGTATTTACTCGAGTAAAAAAAACTGCATTCTGAATTTACAAAATCTAATTCATGTGAGTTAATGTTTTATTAAATCTTTTTTAAACAGCCCTTTGGGATGGACTGGAAGCAAGAAGAGCACTGGAACTCTCAATTTAAAAGCTGCTACCTAGAGTCTATGCAGAGGGCTGCTTCAGAAATATCCTCCCATATTTGTCAATTTGCTTTCTTCCCTTCAAAACGAAGCACTTGAAAATGATGATAGAGAAATAAAACATTGTGAAGCCCTGCTGTCTATGGGACATATGTTTATGTCAGTCACCATGCTCATGATCTATTGCAATAATAAATCAAAAGAACCACACTCGTTATGTAATTTGTTACAGCAGCACATCAGCAGGGCGAGGTCTTCAGGAACTGAGTTACAGACATGAACCTTGCATCATTGCACTTACTTCCTTCCTTTGTTTAAGTTTAATGTAAGAAGACAGAGTGGGAGGTTATGAAGTCAAAATTGAAAGTTTCTTCTGCATAATTTTCTAAGGAATCTACACATTTAAACTAAGACAACATTATTAAAAGTTCTTGCGTTTCATTTACTATATTTGTTCACATAAGTTAAAAACAAAACAAATCTTAAACATCACTATTTTATAATGATGATTAATTTGCTTATTTAAGCATTTTCTGTTTACTTCTATTTCCCTTTTAAGCAAAATAATTAATTTGAACTATACTAATATGAGGAGTTATATGTATTTTTATTTGCATAATTGGTGGTTTCCCTATTGTAATATTTCAACAGGGTGGTGATTCTAGGGAGAACATAGGATCTTTCTTGAGTAAATAATTTTTAAATATTTTAATCCTTAAATTTCAAAATTTTTTGTCATTAGTTAAACAGGTGAAGTATTTTACTGACTCATTATTCTATAGTGATCATTGATAATTAAGTCTTTCTTTCTTTCATTGAATAAACATTTATTGAGCTAGGTAAATATTCATTCACTAAATCTGTCTCATATAGCTGGGACTGTCTGATAACATAAGGTGATTTGTGGTTAAACCCTGTTCTCCATAGCTATTCTCTATCTACCCGCATACCAAAGTCACTACTTCCCTCTCCAGAAATTTCAGGATTTAAAGTTTTAATATATTTCAAGGAACTTTACCATATAATGTTTGAAGATAGACTTACTACTTGAATTATATATTGCAGGTATCAATAATTCAGGAAAACACTTGCAGTTATAAAATTTACACTATTGCTGCTAAAAATATGGAAAGTTTTTAGGAATAATTCTGGTTCCAAACTAGACATAAATTGTAATGTGCATTTTAATATAATCTCAAGATTATCTGAATGCACATTGAAGTTTGAGAAGCACTTATTTTTATGCAATCCACATCCCCAAAATAAGAGCAATACATTTTAAAAACACTAAAAATGTTAATGATTTTCTAATAATAAAACAAAAAATTTTGGGGGAAAAGGTAGAAAATAAATGAGGGCATTCATTTGTATAAAGATCAAGTCCTGATAAGATGATATGTTGCTGATGAAAGAACTTGGGCCATTGTGTTTTATGAATGTGCTTTTATTTCTGACCTCACATTAGCTAATCTTTCATCACATCAACTAATTCACTGGTGAATGAAACTAATAATAGCTGCCTTGGTGATAATTATGTTAAATGCAAAAGAAAAGTGTTAGTCACCCACTAAATGGGAGCTATTGTTAAAAACCTTTTATGAAGCAGCTCAAACATACAAAGCATTGTTATAAAAATCTGTACATTTCTAACTTCTGGGCAAGTTGGAGGTGTAGGTAGATATACTGTGCTTCTACACAGAACCAAAAGAAGGACAACAACAATTTAAAAACAAAAAACAACCAGAACTGACAGAAAATGGAACTGTACAGAAGTCTGACAACCAACGAGTTAAAGAAATATCCATCCTGATCTGTAGGAGGGGCAAAGATGGGCAGCAGGGCAGAGAGGACTTGTGGCAAGGCAGCAGCTGGCAGACTCAGAGACGCTGCAGCTGGTGGAGTGGTGGTCTCACATTCACATGCAGATAAACCAGAAGAAACAGTTGGGGAGCAAAACAGACTGAGCAACCCTGGGTTCCAGGGCAGGGGAATAAAGCCTCAAACCACTGATTGAAAACACCTGTGGGGGTTGAGGCTGCAGTGGGAGAAACTCCCAGCCTCACAGGAGAGTTTGTTGGAGAGACCCACAGGGTCCTAGAATGTACACAAGCCCACCCACATGGGAATCGGCACCAGAAGGGCCCAATTTGCTTGTGGGAGAAGTGACTGAAATCCAGCAGAGAGCAGAGTAAGCCCCATTGTTTCCTCTTAGACCCCTTTTCCACATACATCAGTGACATGGGTGGTGACATGGGTTACCCCACCCCTGTGTATACCTAAGGCTTCATCAGTTACTGTGTAACAGGTGTGTCAAGACAAAAAATTGCCCCAAAGGAAGAATAGATCAAAGCTCCAGAACGAATACAACTAAGTGGCAAAGAGATAACCAACCTATCAGATGCACAGTTCAAAACACTGGTAATCAGGATGCTCAAATATTTGGTAGAATTTGGTCACAAATTAGATGAAAAATGAAGGCTATGCTAAATGAAATAAAGGAAAATGTACAGGGAACTAATAGTGATGAAAAGGAAACTGGGACTCAAATCAACAGTGTGGACCAGAAGGAAGAAAGAAACATCCAACCAGAAAAGAATGAAGAAACAATAATATAAAAAAAAATGAGGAGAGGCTTAGGAACCTCCAGGACATCTTTAAATGTTCCAACATCCAAATTATAGGGCACCAGAAGGAGAAGAGGAAGAGCAACAAATTGAACACTTATTTGAACAAATAATAAAGGAGAGCTTCCCCAATATGGAGAAGGAAATACACTTCCAGGAAGTCCAGGAAGTTCAGAGAGTCCCAAAGAAGTTGGACGCAAGGAGAAACACACCTAGGCACATCATAATTACATTACCTAAGATTAAAGATAAAGAGAGAATCTTAAAGGTGGCAAGAGAAAAAGAGACAGTTACCTACAAAGGAATTTCCATAAGACACTCAGCTGATTTCTCAAAAGAGACCTCACAGGCAAGAAGGGGCTAAAAAGAAGTATTCCAGGTCATGAAAGGCAAGGGCCTACATTCAAGATTGCTCTATCCAGCAAAGCTTTCATTTAGAATGGAAGGGCATATACAGGGCTTCCCAGATAAGGTCAAGTTAGAGGAGACCATCATCACCAAGCCCTTTATTATGTGAAATGTTAAAGGGACTTATCTAAGAAAAAGAAGATCAAAAACAGGTATAGTAAAATGACAGTAAATTCAGAGTTATTAACAACCACACCTAAAACAAAAGCAAAGTAAGCAGACAACTAGAATAGGAACATAACCACAGAAATGGAGATCACATGGAGGGTTATCAACAGGGGAGTGAGAGGGGGAGAGAGGGGGGAAAGTTACAGAGAATAAGTAGCACAAATGATAGGTAGAAAATAGACAGGGGGAGGTTAAGAACAGTATAGGAAGTATAGAATTCAAAGAACTTATATGTATGACCCATGGACATGAACTAAAGGGGGAGAATGTGGGTGGGTATGTACAGGGTGCAGGGGAATCAAGGGGGGGGATGGGACAACTGTAATAGAAAAAAGAAAAAATATATAATTTTTTTAAGCATCAGAATAAACCCAGTTTGTTACTGTCCTGGTCCTGAATGAGCAGTCCTTGGGAAGACAATATAATATATTTTAGGCTTTTGTCCCTTAAAAACTATTGTGTTATTGTAAATTGTGCTGCTATGAATATTTGTGTGCATAGGTTCTTCTGGATTGGTGTTCCAAGGTTCTTAGGATGTAATCCTAGCAATGGAATTTCTGGGTCAAAAGGCAGTTCTATTTTTAGTTTTCTGAGGAAATTCCATATTATTTTCCATAGTGATTGCACCAGTCTGCAATCCCACCAATGGTGCACCAGGGTTCACTTTTCTCCACAACCTCTGCAACACTTGTTTGTTGCTGTTTTTATGATGGCCATTCTCAATAATGTGAAGTGGTATCTCACTGTGGTTTTAATTTGCATCTCTATGATGGCTAGTAATGCTGAGTATCTTTTCATATGCCTCTGGTCCCTCTGTGTATCCTCCTTGGAGAAGTGTCTGTGCAGCACAATTCACAATAGCCAAGTACTGAGTGCCCATCAGTAAATGAATGGTTCAAAAAAACTATGGTACATTTACACAATGGAATTCTATGCAGCAGAAAGGAAGAAGGAGCTCCTACCCTTTGTGACAGCATGGATGGAACTGGAGAGCATTATGCTAAGTGAAATAAGCCAGACAGTGAGGGACAAATACCATATGATCTCACCTTTAACAGGAACCTAATCAACAACATAAAAAAGCAAGCAAAATACAATAAAAAACACTGAAATTGAGAGCAGGCTGAAAGTGACCAGAGGTGAGAGGGGAGGAGATAAAGGGGGAAAGGGTTGAGGGGTTTGCTGCAGCAATTATAAAGGACACGTGGATGATAACAAGGTGGGTGGAGACAGGGGAGGGAGTTGGGGAGAGGTAGGGGGAAAAGGCAGAAAACTAGTTGAACAACAAGTTTAAAAAAATTAAAAAATAAAACTGCTGTTAGACTTGCCTTACATAACACCTCAGGTACCCTCAGCTACAACTGGCTCTAGAACTCATGACCAATTTATTTTTTCCACAGTTAATATGGTGCATATTCATGTGGGCCCAGTGCCCTTCCATCAGGCCTGTGCCTGGAGCCTCTGACCACTCTCCAAGATGATGGGAGCTTTATAACTCATGAATCAAATTTATGACCAAAAGACAAGGGCCAGCAGAAATATTTGTCTCCTTTCCTTGCCATTATTTGCCTTGAACTGTCCTAAAGTGTAATTGTAGTGGCCCCTCTGAAGATGGTCTCAGGAGATAAAGCAATCCATCAAACTTGATAAAAAGAAGTTGCCAGCTATATAGAATGCTTCTTTATACAATCTCTCCCTTCTTTTTAGTCTCTTCTCTGCTTCCTTAACTACCGATTGCACCTTAATAATAAATAAGAATATAAATTGCTGCCTCAGCCTGTTTTGTTTTTAAAAATCTAGACTGACATTAATGTTTTCACATTTTTGGTCCTTATCTGAATATAACTTTTACTATCATTTATTTTAAATTGTTCTTTAACTTGATTCATTAGCATAATGGAAAATCCAGTATCAGGAAAAATAGAATGCAACTCTAAAATATATACAATGAAACTAAAATAATACTATCAAACTGTAATTAAATATTACTGCTCACCAAATTGTAGTCTGAGTTCCCCCTCCTCCACCTCTACTACCCACCCCCACCTTACCCGATCAGTAATGAAATGTCACAGGGTTGTTAAATATACACTAGCAATACACTTAATCTTTCTTCCTAAATCAATCAGAAGATTGAAAAAGCATTAAGAATAGAATGATTTTGCATACTACATCATTAAATTAATGTTGTATCTGTGTATCACCCGATATCAATGATAAGAGTCCTATATTTGGAGAAAAATTTGCTAGGCACCATGAAGGCAAGATTATGATGAATCTTCTACAACCTCTCCTGCAAATTCTGAACCAGGTGAGAAAGAAACAAACTGATCTACCATAGTCAAGTGCTGGAAGCAACCTGAGTGCATCAGTAAATGAATGGATCAAAAAAATATGATACACTTACACTATGGAATACTACACAGCAGAGAGAAAGAAGGAGTTCCTACCCTTTTCAATGGCATGGATGGATCTGGAGAGCATTATGCTAAGTGAAATAAGCCAGGCAGTGAAAGGACTATGTCATATGATCTCACCTATAAGTGGAACCTAATCAACAAAACAAACAAGCAAGCAAAATATAACCAGAGACACTGAAATTAAGAACAAACTCACAGTAACCAGAGAGGATGTAGGAGGGGGTAATAGAAGGAAAAGGGGAAGGGTTTCAGGAACAACTATAAAGGTCACATGGACAAAATCAAGGGGGGTGGGATCAGGGGAGGGAGGTGGGGATGGCTGGCATCAGAGGGAGTGGTGGAGAGAAAATGCAGACAACTGTACTTGAACAACAATAAAAAATGTGAAAAAATATATATATTCTCATTTAGGTATATGAGGTCTGTCTGGAAAAAGTCCAACCATAGTTAATATAACAAGAATGGTTTGCATGACATTGATGTAACCTGGCAGCCAAGTAGAGTGGACTAGAATGCACATACGTGAACACTGACAACTTCACTAGTCAGTGGAGGTAGTAGACACCATGGAGCGAGCATGTGTACTCTGTAGCTTTTGCATTAAAAATGACCCAGCAAGTAACACAACAAATCCATCAAATCTTGCATTAAGTTAGAACATCCCTCTGTGGAAAATATTCAGATGATTCAGAAGGCTTTTGGGGATGGTGCAATGAGTGCAACACAAATAAAAATGTAGTACGAATGCTTCAAAGATGGTTGAGAACCTGTTGAAAGTGATCAATGCTCCTGAAGGCCTGCAATGAGCAGAACACCTGAGAATGTTGAATGTGTATGGCCTTCAATCAACAAAGATAGGTGACTGACAATGAGATCATTAGAAGCTGCTCTGGGGGTTTCACAAAATACTGTGTCTGAGATTTCGACGTAGGGTTTTGGCATGAAATGTGTCATGGCAATATTTTTCCCCAGGCTTCTGCTACCAGAGTAGAAGAAACATTTGTCCTGTAGTTGGTAAGGATTTGATTCAAACTGCTACCAATGAACCAGATTTCCTCAAGGAGGTCAGATAATAACTGGAGATGAATCATGGGTCTACAGCTATGATCTGGAAATGAAGGTCTAGTCCTCCCAGTGGAAGTAGCCTGGTTTTCCTTGCTCTAAGAATGCACAACAAAGTTGCAGCAAGATCAAGACCATGTTAACTGGTTTATTTATTTTTATTTTTTTAAATGGAAAAATGTTGTCCATTATGAGTATGCCCCTTCAGGCCACACAATTAATAAAGAGTACAATTTCAATGATTTTCATGAGCTGAGAAATAAAATACAATGAAAATAGCCACCGCTATGGGCAACTGGTGATTGGCTGCCTCATCATGACAACGTGCCTGCTCATGCATCACATGTCCTGCAGTTTTTTTTGGCAAAACTCACAGGTGACTCAGCCCCACTACAGCCCAGATTTGGCACCCTGCCACTTCTGGCTTGCCCCAAAACCAAAATCACCTTTGAAAGGGAAGAGATTTTAGACCATCAGTGAGATTCATGAAAACACAACGGGACAAATGATGGCGATTGGGAGAACCTGTGAGTCCCAAGATGCCTACATTGCAGGGGACTGAGGTGTCATTGTCCCATGTACAGAGTTTCTTGCATCTCGTATCTTCTTCAATAAATGTCTGTATTTTTTAATAGTGCATGGCTGGATACTTTCTGAACAGACCTGGTATTTATTGCACCCTGTGTAAACTCTTCTTTATGTTTATAATATAACAGTAAATACCAACTTTGATTATGCATAAAAATAAACTGGGAGCTTTAAAATTGAAGCCCATGCCCTACTCAGGAATACCAATTTAAATTGCTTTTGGGTGAGGCTCAGGCATCATCAGCATTAAGAAAAAACTCCCCAGGAGATTCTAATCTGCATTTGGTATTAAGAAAGGAGTAAAAGGCAGAAAACTGTACTTGAACAATTTAAAAAAGAAAGCATTCCACATCTTCAAATATATTGTTGACAAACTAAAACAAGTAAGTTCTTTTTCCTGCCTGAGGCAACATTCCTGGGATATTTATTTTTCATCCAAATAGCAAGCTCTCTAATGTCCCTACCATTCGGCACCCCTAAAGGTAGAATGTCTGGCCAGACCATAAGGCTCAGCTTTCTGATTCTGCCAATAGAACCAGGTGATTTGCCCCGCTTTCCTTACTGTGCTCAGCCCCAGCTCTGAATCCTGTAAGTAAACACCTGGATGCTTTAGTTCTCCATGTCTGGAATTATCATTTTGGCAAGTAAACAACTGATTATACAAATTTGCTGCTACATTAGTGGTCATAGGATTCTATTTGGATCTTGGTGGAAACATTAGCCCCAACCTTTAGGACTGCTTGATTTTGCCAGGTCTTCCTTTCATTAAAATACCTATTCAGTTTTACTTGTAATATATAACTTTAGTTAAAATTATTCACATCTACTTCTACTTTTACTTATTATTTCTTGACCTTAATAATTATGCAGTAACTATGCCCATGTATCTCACTAACTTCATTTATTTTTAAATATCAACTTGTCCTTTTAATATTTTAAACACCTAATTAACATTATTGAATATATTTTATAAGTTAATGGCTAACCATATTTCTTTTGATGATTTGCTAGTATATGCTAGTAGATATTATTTAGCATTTTGATTTTCACTAGCTTTTATATGTTCTCAAAACTACTCATTTAAATGAAGTATCTTGTTATATTAGCCTTCTAAATATTAGGACCATAGAAACATCTATTTTTCCTGTTATACAAGTTTGTTCCCTTCAGCTAAATAAAAATATTGTATAACTAGGTTGTCCTTAATATTTAGACTGCTGGAAAGCTCAGGAATAACCTTATGCTTTTGTTATTTATTTAGAGTTGTACTGTACATGAGCTTTTATTGTAAGCCAGTTAAATCACTTTTAAATAGTTTAAATAATAACTAATCAATTTTAATCAGTTTTCTGTCATCTACATGTTTTCAAGTGTCGAACACAGAAAGAAAATTCAAGATATTGTCTGAAACACAAATTCATGTTGGTTTCTGTTCATGTGGAACTAATAAATACAATACAATCAGCTACAGAACAATAAAAAATTAATCAGAAATTCAGAGAAGATAAAAATCATGTAAGGAAATTCAGTATTTCCTAAGTTTAAATAGGAAACTTCAGAAGCAAAACTGACTTGAAATACATATGCTACCTTCTCTTTGTGTGTGTGCATGTGCGTAGTGCATGAGGTACATGTTGTATGCAGAATGGCTTCCCTTACCTATCTGTTCTTTTCATCTTTGTATATAAATTTCTACAATGAGTCTAGTGGGACAGGTGGTGGCTGTTTTTTTTGGAAATTCTTGTGATTCTGAAAACTCAAAAGCTTCCAAGAAATATTAAATCGATCCATCAGTATCAGGATCACATTCTGAAAGGACACCCATTATTTTCTGGGTGAGTACACCAGTTGCCTGGGATGCTGACCATTATTCTTCTCCAGGAACACTTCTCTTTTGAGAGCCCAGCATCCATAACACTTTAATTTGCATGACTAACCAAGCTGAACCATCCCTGAAATGTATGTGGACTTAAATCAAAGAGATTGTGTTAGCGATAAACAGCATCCAGACTACTGCAATAGCATTCTTATTGGAATGCTATTAGGAATAGGAATACCAAATAGGAATATCAGTTGTATAGACTCCAGAAAGTTACCCTGAATTGCTGAGGCCTCAAAATCACTAAGCTTTAATTCAGTATTTTTTTTAAACCGCTGTTTTCTTTTTCATTTTATTAGAGAAAAAAATCTTATAATTTATTTTTTAGTTTACCCATCCATTTACATTTACTCATTGCTACAGAAAATATTTGCTGAGTGCAGCAATAGACCAGAACATGGACTACTTGCTGTTGGAGATACAAAGATAAAAAACAAATTCTGTTACTATAAATGTTAATAATTCTATAGAAGAGACAGTGAAATAATTTATGATTTATTCTAGTTGATATAATGTTCACACAGATGTATATGCATGTAGTAAATGTGTTCACAAAATTTTTAGTTTGGTTTATTTTTAAATTTTCTTTATTTAAGGGTAGGTTTACAAAATTTAGCATTCATTACTAAATATTGCCAGGTATCAGGTTGCATGTAATAGTTATTTTAACTTCTGAAAATGCCCACTAATAGAGAGAAACTTCTAGTCTTATTTTACATTAAAAAAACAACTAAGACATGGAAAGATTTTTTAAATGCCCCAAGTTTATTAAACATTGAGGTATATTCAGAAAGTATCCAGCCATGTACTATGAAAAGTGCAGACATTTATTGAAGAAGAGACAAGAAACATTGTTCATAGGAGAATGACACCTTAATCCCCTTCAAAGTAGGCACCTTGGGACCTCACACAGTTCCTCCAGTCACCATCAACAGTCTTGTCATATTTTCTTCAGTTTCACTGATGGTCTGAAATCTCTTTCCTTTCAAAAGTGACTTTAGTTTTGGGAAAAGCCATAAGTGGCAGAGCAACAAATCTGGGCTGTAGTGGGGCTGAGTCACCGGGGTGTATTGATATTTCACCAACAACTCTCCACAAGACATGATGCATGAGTGGATGTGTTGTGATGAAACTGCCAATCACAAGTTGCCTATAGCAGTGGCCTTCAGAATCATCTGAATAGTTTCCACAGAGGAATGTTCAAGCTTAGTGTAGAATTTAATGCAGATTTGTTGCTCTAGTTGCTCAGTGATTTTGAATGTGATGGCCACACAGTACACATGCTCACTCAATGGCATCTACCACCTGTGCTGACTGATACAGTGAAGTCAGTATTCCTCCTGCATGCACATTTCAGTCAACTCTCCTTGGCCGGCATGTTGCATTGATGTCATGCAAACCGTTCTGGTTATATTAACAATGGCTGGACTTTTTCTGGACAGTCCTTACATGTGAAGAATTCAAGTTTCAATTTCACGTTTATCTTTACAACCTAACCTTGTTCATTTCTGCCACATCATATGCTTCTTGAAAACAGAATGTTGTGGTCTGCTGCTAAGAATGTGTATGTGATTAAAATAACAAAGGTATGGCATTATTGTATCAGGCATACTAATGTATAAAAATATGGGTCCAGGGGCTGCTCTAGTTGAGTTTCACATAACCTGGTGACAGAAGGTTAGATTTGGAAGATAATTTTAAACCTAAATCAAAATGTGGAAACTGCAATTCAAAAATATTAAATTAATTCCTGAAAATTGAGTATCTCTTGTCTCCAGAGTCAGAAATTAAAACAATTTTATTTCACACCAATCTCATATTACTTTTACTTCTTTCTTATTCTCACTCAGGCACCTGTGCTTAACACTGTCAGGATGTAACATGATCTTTATTGTATTCACTCTGTTATAACATGTATACATCATAGCTACAGATGATAAAATGTAGACAGTATAGTCCACCACCTCATTTCCACAATCTTTATTTCTCTTAGATAGAATATAATTGTTACAATGTTTTGGGCTCTAGTAAATTAAGTCACATTATGACTGGTACATACTGGAAGCAGTCTCCTCCTTTCTCTAAGTTTTAGAAACATTTTGTCATCCTTTTGTTTGATTGCAAGGGGTAGGGGTGGTGTTTAGCTAGGAAATGAAGAGGTTAGAAACCAGTGTTTAGAAGTCCTGCAATACACAGAGCAGCTGTGTGTAATGAACTGTCTGAGGATCAGCCTCAGTTTCAAATGTCCTACAAGACAGTCACAAATGTAAAACCTATTTATAATTATTTAAATCTAGAGTTTAATTTATATATAGGCACAGAAATATTGTTTTACATAGATTTACTATGTAGTTCTTATTTGTAAGGGAATGCAACTTCTACATAAGTTGAGGAATAACTTAATTTTGTTTAGAACATTATGAAGAACTTATTACTAATTTTGGTAATTACATCACCCAAGACAGCACTACTGTCAGCATTTGACTATCCAGTGCAACACACCTGTTGTGAGCCTGCCTTCAGAGCTATCACATTTGTGATAATTCTATGCATAAGAGAAAGCATTGGATTAATTTCTAATGTTTTCTCCCAAAATTTTGTGCATTTCCATATTGGAGTATATTCAGTTTTCATTATGAATTATTTTATATATTTATTTTATTATAATTTGGGAGTTAAATTGAATTTTGAAAATTTATAAAGATAGATATAATGACATTTTCATTTTAGAATAAAAAGGATATTACAAGATTTTTTATTGAATAAAAGGGACATTGGCTGTAATAGAGTTGGGAACTATAATTGGCATTAGATATTAGACATAGAACACTAGACATTAATGAGGGTGTTTTGTGCTTCAATTTCCTAATCTGTGACATAATATTTGATTACTCCAGATAATGGTGCAAAAATTCTGGTTCAATCAACTTTTAGGGGTTGCTCATGCTGATGTTGATTTTTTTCTAAGATTTTATTTTATTTTCAGACAGAGGGCAAGGAAGGAAGAAAGAGGGTGAGAGAAACATCAACATGTGGTTGCCTATCACCTGCCCCCCACTGGGGACCTGGTCTACAACCCAGGCATGTGCCTTGACCGGGAATTGAACCAGTGACCTTTTGGTTCTCAGGCTGGCACTCTATCGACTGAACCACACCAGCCAGGACTGGTGTTGATTTTTAAATTTTAAAAAAACTACATTGTTAAATTCAAGTGTTTTACATTTTTTAAAATGAAAATCACAAAGCCTTTTCTTTGTGTACAAGATATGATTTTGACTTGTCTAAGTGATTCAAACTTACATTGTCATAAAATTTATCATTCTGGGCCTCAAACCTAATCTACAAGTTTCAGAGTTCAGACCCCTGTAGGTCTTATAGCACAAGTAAATGTATATTATCAAAAATTAATAGCATAGATATATATTGATTAAATAGATACATAGATGCATAGATTTTTTGACTAATTTATCAAATGAGATAATTGATTCCATAAGTAATAAGAAAAATTTTGGTGCCATAAAAAGTAGAATACCAAATATCCTGTGGTTGATCTTCCTTATATTTAAGACTAGTCAAGAAACAAGCAAACTTCTTTTCTGATTGTTACTCAAAAGAGTTCATGTCACTCATGTGTGTTTATCTAAGAGACAGATTTTCCTGTATCCTTCTCATTCTACAGAAAAGTTTGAGGACTTAGTATTTTTGCCTGGGAATATACTCTTGAAAAAAAAAACAAAAACTTTGGACAAAGTTTCTAAAAGAATGTCAGAAGTAAGAAATATCAGCAATTGCAATTTCTAGGAACATAAACAACATCTCTTTTGGAAGGCTTTTGTGTCACTCAGGTAGCAGATTCCTTCCAAGAAATGATTAACACTCACAGGGTAACTGCAGAGAGAAAGGCTATAACCACTTTGTCTTCGCCCCTGTCAACATGCCCTTGTTACAGCCATTGGAACAACAGAAATGACAGACACAGAACAGAAATGAAAATAAAACAGAATTAAATTAGTTTCCATTTCCCCCTTAATAAATAGATTTCCTCAGAATATTCAACAAATACTCAAAACAACGAATGCTTTCCTCAATAAATTTATAGATAGGGCCATTAAACAAATTAATGTAGTAATTAAAATTAGGGGAAAAAACCCAGACATTTATTATATTTTTATTAATACAGATTAGATTTATATTATATACAATTATATTTTTTTATGACTTTATTCTAAGATAAAATAGAAAAGTAAAACCAGACTGAGTTTAAGAGAGAAGAACCCTAGGAATAGATTTGTTAAGCTATACTTAGCAGGAACTAAAAAAGAAAAGTAAAATATACTTTTAAGAACACATTGTTTTATTTTTTGTTTTCGATATTTGATCTACTTATTAGTAATGGATTCCATAAGGTTTCTATAATAAACAAAGTGACTTGTAAATAGTATATCTGTTTTTTTCAGATCTCTATAAACACTTAAAGCCCATGGCACAAAATGTTTAAAAAGGTGGTTTTCTGATAAGAACAAAGCTATGGACTTGTCTCCATTCTGAAGATTTATAGTGTTCATGAGCATATTAAAGTCTTTAAGATGTGATGCAGTAATTACGCTTATCAGACTTTATTCTGACCATAATTTCAACAATGTGCTTGAATGCAGTTTAATTCCTCTGGATAGTTGAGTGAAGACACACTGTTCACACACACTTTGTGACACAATAGCATTGTACTGACTTTATGGGCTTATAATACCTACGTTCACAAAACCTCTCCAAAATTTATCAAGTAACTTATAGATAAATTGATTCCTTTTCATTAAAGACACATCCTCGAATGTTTCAGCTTGTAATGTCTAGCTTCTTTCCAATCTGTCAACTCCCCTGGGCATATTTGATCTATCTATTCCTAAAATTGTTCTCTACTACTCTCTGCTTCATCAAAAGTTGTAAAATATACAACTATGAAAACAAACTGTTCTTGTCTGTAATTTATTATTTCTCTGGATACCCCTTTATATTGCATTACTGCAGGACTTTATAAGTTGAACAATAGTTTACATCACTTCTTATATTTCATAATACTCAAGGTTTTTCATGGAATATTTAAACTTTCAAAACTATATGCTTTACTTCCTAAATATCATTCTTTTTACCTCTGTGGTTTTACATATTTTTACAGTGCCTTGTAGAATACATTCCAAAATGGAAAAATAAAATTCATTGTGTTGGTTCACCAACCTATTTGAAAATATATATGAATTAAATAGGTATATATAACTTTGATATGGTTGCCCAAGGTGAACAAGATAGGATGGAGGAATGAGAATAGGAAATGCGCGCACACACACACACACACACACAGAGGCCTCAAATAGATAAATCAACTGAAGATTAGAATTAATTTAGCTGGATCAATGTATTTTCAGATGAGAAGCTTTTACCTTCTATGAGAAATTAGAAAAAATGTTATCCAAAATGCATTCTATGATTTCCAACTCTTCAACTCAACTGGACAGGCACAAATCAAGTTAAGAATTGATAATGGTCACTCTTTTGTACATACAAGTTAATTAAAAAGGTATTAATATGAAATGCAAAGTCCTGAATA
>PVKM010023793.1:0-20924 GCA_004027735.1 Carollia perspicillata
AGGGAGAGCTCGGCCTTGTCATTCTGGTTTTCCCTCCAGGGTTAGGCCAGCATTTGGGGTACCAGAATTGTAAGGTAGGGACTACCACCTCCATTTTTACAAATCATTTTATAGATTATTATAGCTCAGGTTAAGTGCAACTTGCCTAAAGGTAGGCAGCTCACACGTGGTAAGGCTGGGTGGATTCCAAGGTCAGTGTATGTTCTATTTGGGCACAGTGTTCTAATGGGGAAGACCACACGCAAGACCATACAGCGCAGTTGCAGTTGGGCTGTAACCGAGGCCTAGGCAGCATTGCTGGAGCCGAGAGAAGAGCGTCTACAATGATGCCCCAGGAAAGGTGGAAGCAGATTCATCCAAAAGAACAGGACACAGGAAAGTCACACGAGCCAAAAAAAGCTGGGTGGCTTTGGGAGACGGCCAGCAGTTGTGAGTTACAAGCAGAGCAGTGAGGAGAAGGGAGGGTTGACAAGTGCTGACCCCCAGTGGTATCGATAATGAGTAAAAGGGAGGATTTTAGAGGAGAGTAGGAAATGTCCAAAAACCCTCATACTCTTCTCGGTGAGAATGTGAAGTGGTCAGATTGTTTTAGAAAACAGCCTGGCAGTTTCTCAAAAAGTTTCCATACGACCAGCAAACCCACTCCTGAGTATCTGCTAAGAGGAATGAAAACATGGTCCATGACCACTATCCTGTAAGGGGGAAGTCTGGGAAAGTGCCGAGGAGCATTCTGGGCCACAAGAAGCCGAAGAGATGAGACCTAATCTGAAGGTCCTGACACAGGCCATTCCCACTGGACTCCCAAGTACCAACCCACTGGTTTTACTAGTATGCCTTCCACTGCCCAAGGTAGGCCTTCTCATTTTGGCCACTGTATTCTCAGCAGAGGTTAGCTACAGCAATGACAACCTTTACTATTTGGAGAAGACAGTGACATTCATTATGCTGCTGCAGAGATTTGTCTTTCCCCAGGGATATGGCTTCAGACAGCCTTCCCATGGGCCTCCACGCCCACTGACACAAAGCAGTCCAGACGGTGGTGCTCGCTCCTGGAGGGTTGTCACCCTGCAAGCCCCGTAGGAGTGGACATGCTACATTCTTCCTCACTTTGGGCCACGTGGCCTGTGAGGGCTCACTTCTGAGATGGTGGTGGAATGGTCAGTCCTCGTGGAAATTCTAAAAGACATTCATCTTAGAACGCTGGACTAAGGCAGTGACACACCGTGGGTGGCAGGGCACCAGCCTAGCAGCCAGACCTGCGGCTGGCAGGATGTGGGAGCCCAGACAAGTCACTTTTCTCTGAGCTCTTCATCTGTATAATGAAACTGATGAACCATATGGGCGATAAGGTCCAGTCCATCCACAGAACTCTGAGACTCTGGGAGGGGGAGGGGTTATGGTGTCAGTGGGGTAGACGAGGCCCTGAGCATTTTCTGGGTGCCCTACTCGGTTCTGAGTGTGTGTGGTGGAGGTGTGCGGGAGGGAGGGAAATAGCTGTGAAACTGAGGCCAAGAGGTTAGAAGATCCCACCTCTGAAAGGAACAATGGAACCCTAGGGGCTTAGAAACAACCCACCATTAACAGCCACTCTGAAAAACCATGAAATTAGCAACTAATTTGTTGTGAAACTGGTTCTCGGGCTGCCAGGTCATTTTTCCTCTGAGGACTAGGGTGTCACCCTCACCCCATGCATCCCCAGCTTTGTTCCTAAACTCAAGGGCAACCTTTTGACAACTGGAGGAAAACTTATTTCATCTTCAGTTTGGAAGCTGGCTGCATGGTGACTCTTCCTGCCACCCCTGCCTCTGTGAGGCAGCTGCACGGTCTCCTTGTTCAGGTGAAGGAGCCAGGCTGGCATGCGGAACGGGACGGACGGGACAGGGTGTCTAGCTACCTTAGTTGAATCCATAGGTGTGATCTCAGAACTGGGCATTCTATCACTCAAGCCCTCACCTGCATTCTCTCAACACCTAAAGCCAACCAGGCAGGGCCATTTTCCCCATTGGAGGTGGCTAAAACAGAGCACCCTTGCTGAGCAGGGGGGCAGGCACATAGAAGGGACTCAGGGGTGTGCACGGAACCTTCCGTGCCAGCAACCACACAACCTAGAAGAGGCGCGGCGTCCGTGTGAGGGAGTGCGCCACAGTTAGCCCGGAGAGCCTGTTCTTGCACCTTTCAGGTGGCCAGGAGCTGCTGCTCTCTATCAAGGCCTGAAGAAATACCATTTGGATAACCTGGGGCTCTGCTCTTACTTTCTTTCAAGCTGTGCCCACTGACCTGATGAGGGATATTTAAAGCAGAATTCAGGATCAAAACCACGTGGGGAAAATGGCCATGGAGATAATTTATTAACCTAAAATCTCACACATATATAAACAGTTGCCCACATTAAAAACAGTACACTCTGAGGTGGGGATCAAGCGTGAGCTGGGAGGAGTGTGCCATAGCCTCCAGCTCCCATAGCCTCTAGCCTCCAGGTCCGTGACCATGGACCTCATCCCTGCTCTGCTCCTTTAGGCCTGGCCCCTCCCCAGAGCCTCTGACCAGCAAATCTGTCATGAGCCCTGGTGCTGGAAGCAGGGCCAGCAAAAGAGAGTGGCTCTGAAGGAGGACAGTCCCTCCTTCCCCACAATATCTGGGGCACTCTAGATAAGTCCCCAGCGTGGGGGTCAGGTTTGGAAAAACCCGAGCGTGACTCCTGGAAGGGTGACTGTTGGCAAAAGCTTTTCCTTGATTAGCCTAGGTTTTCTAAGTCAAGCACTTAGGGCACTACCTAGAGAGCTGCAGTGGACACACTCTGTCCCGTTCCATTTTGCAAACATCGATTGGCTCTTCTCTCCCAGAATGCTGGGTAGCGGGGGGGAGGGGCAACGGGAGGCACTACCTGCAGCACCTCTAGTCTGTGTCCAGTGTTGGTTTGGAGAAGTGGCTGCAGGCTGGGCACGCAGATCCCTTCACAGAGAGGAGAGGCGGATTCCTGTGTGCCGGGCCTCTCTCTCGGCAGGTTAGCCTGCGGTTCAGTTAAGCTCCCGGGCTCTTCATTTAAACCTTTCCATTGACACACACACACACACACACGTATATAATATATACATATGTGTATGTATACACATCTCCAAGTAGGGCACATTAAAATGTTAACATATACAGTTCAATTGATAATGAAAACGTTAGCTTAGACTCACATTCGCCCAGGAAATGCCTACAGGACAGAGAGGCAAATCGTGGAGGGATGTGGCACGTGACACATCGAGACTGAGGCTCTGCTGAAAACCCACCTTTGCTCTTCCAAACTGCTCATTCAGGGGGAGTAAAGGAACAATGGAACTGCATTCTGTGGCCTGGGACCCCCCGAAGCCTTCAGTTTAGAGCTTGCTTGTGATCCTTTAACAAGTTTCTGAAAGAAAGCACAGCTCTCGCCGGGGCCCTTCCGCTGTCCACTCCCTGTGGGGGGGAGTAAGGATGCTGCTGCCCAGATGCGAGAGTGGCTACAGATGACCCAGGAGGTGGGTGTGAGATGGGCGGTCATGACACGCAGGGCAAGAAAAATATGGTTCTGGAAACCTGACTTTAACTGGGAAGATGGCCCCCAGTTTTGTCACACCAAGGAAAATTTCATTTTCAAAAAGCTTTCTGAAATGGGATGGAGCTGACTCGGTTACTCTCACTGGGGTGAACTTGAAAAGGGTACTGTAATGTGCAATGAGTTTTCAACTTTTCCGGTGACCGGCTACAGCTGGTGAGTCCTGACCTTCCATGTACCTTGGATCAAGGGTATGGTAGTGGTAGGCTCCATTCTTCTCTCCTCCAAAGAACGAAAAAGCCCCAGTGAAGAAGGCTGCATGGCGGTGACAGGGCCTCGGCCTGGAGAAAAATAAGATTTAGATCTATCTAGACAAGGAAGCTACTCAGCAAGGCTTCTGTAGACTGGAATAATCTAGTTTTGATAAAGAATTCAGGGAAGCCATGCAGGCTAAGTGGTCTGACCTTGGTTGGCAACTCTGAATGACAGACTCCTGGTCCTAGTTCATGCCTGGGGTTGGTGAAATGGAGAGAAAATAAAAGCAATGCCATCCAGATAAAAAAAAGTCATCAAGTAATGCACATCTGGGACGCACGTCCCCTCACTTCCAATGGCTGGAACGTTTTAAACTCACTGTCGCTATGAGGTCCACACACAGTCCAACAGGCTGAGAGGCCACTAGAGCCCGCTGTCAGCTGAAGGACCGAGCTCGAGAGCTCTGCTGAACAGAGAGTGAGCTCATACGTTCATTCTCCCACAGGCATGCTTGGGGTCAAAGTGAGGCCTGGTGGGAAACAGGGGTGCCTCTGCTTGGGGCCAGTAGAGATTCTTTGGAGGCATGGAACAGTAGCTCTGGGCAGAGCATATCCAAAGCCTGGTCAAGCCCAGGCCTTGGATACTCTGGGAAAAGAGGAAGAGCCGGGGAAAGCCCATCAGCCTGCAGGAGCTGATGCTACTGCCCCTCTAATAGCACCTTGTCCAGACACAACCGTGGGAAGTTCACAAGGGCAGAGGAAATGGACACTTAGGTCAACAGAAAATACTGAGATTGCTCTGATCTATTCAGGGAAATTGGTGGATGGTAGAAAAAGTGTTTCAGCCTTCTGCCTCCACTGGTGTAGTCACTGCTGTGTGATATAATGCTGGTTTCCCAGGGCTAAGGGGGGTCCCTCCCTCCCTTTAGCCCATTGAGCCCTTTTGGTTACCAGGGGAGCACCTGCCGGGATGATGACGACTGAGCCTGACTCACACTTGGCCTTCTGTGTTGCTTGTGACAACAGCAGCCCCAACTCCAACTGCTGTTAAATGACTACACTTAGATAGAGATCGGTGGTGAGAGAACAGGGTGCAGAGGTCAAAGGGTCTCTCTTTATGAAACTGCTTGTTACAAGGGGCTACTTTTAAATTAGAGGGAATCTTTCAGCGGGTAGGGTTTCCTTGTGTAAAAAAGAAGGCCGATCTTTTTCAGCAAAATATTGAGAAGGAAATTCTCTCAAAACGAAGCTGAATATGCAACAGCCCCTGTCATGCAGAAAGTGTCCTATGTTGATGTTCTCATCTCTGCTTGGCCTAGAGAAGACACCGCCTGTCTCCCCTGAGTGTGTTTCATCTACTGATTGGTCTGGTCAAAAACACCCTGGGTTGTTAGGATGATTTCTATATTCGATACATAACAGATGCTAGTGAGATAGGGCCCTGTGAAAGGAGAGACACAATTACTTGTGATCAAAAAATTTTAAATCCTAGATCAGTATATTAAAAACCCCACAAGGTTCTGATGGAAATTTTACAGCGAGTGCTTTGGCATCAAATGAAAAAGATATCTTCCAGAATTTGATTCTCTTCCAGGTCTTCAGGGGTCCTGCCTGCCCTCATCTTGTTCCGGCTTGATTTTAGAGAACTGAGTCGGTAAGTTCTGTGATTCCAGGCCCTGGCTTCTCTGGAGGGTTGGGGCTGGGGTTTAGAAGCAGACTTTGGGCTCAGCGATTGAACCAAATCCAACAGAGATGTCTCGTACCTGTAACACACACAACCCAGACAGAAAACGATCAGACCAGCACAACACTGGGGTCCAAGGAGCCCACAGAGGTGGGCTGCCCAGAGCCAGAATCGGATCACAGACCACGTCGTGTTCAAGAGGGTCTGCGAGGGGAACGTCAGAGCAGGTGGATACCAGAAGGCCCTGCTGTCGGTCCATAAGCTCTCCTCCTCTGCTGACTTCTAACGTTCCTTTTTTAATCTTTAAAAATTTTTATTAAATTTATTGGGGTAACACTGGTTAATAATATTATATCAATCTCAGGTGTACAACTTTGTAATACAACATTATGTGCTCACCGCCGGAAGCCTGGTCTCCTTCCGTCACCATATGTTTGGCCCCCTGTAGCCTCTTCATTCTTTCCGCCTCCCTCCCTGGTAACCACCATTCTGCTATCTGTGTCTGTGAGTTTGTTTGTGTTTTTGTTTTGCTCATTAGTTGCTATTTGTTTTATACCCCACATGAGCGAAACCATATGGTTCTTGTCCTTTTCCTCCTGACTCATTTCACTTAGCACAATACCCTCATGATCCATCCATGCTGTCACAAATGGCAGTGTTTTGTCTTTTTATGGCTGAGGAGTATTTCACTGCATACATGTGCCACACCTTCTTCATGCCATCATCTGCCAAAGGACACTTGGGTTATTTACAATGTTGTGGCTATTATAAGCAATGCTGCAATGAATACGGGGTACACATATCTTTATGAATAAGTGTGTGCACATTTTTTGGGTAGAGACCCAGAAGAGGGACTGCTGTTTTTAATTTTTTGAGGACCCTCTGTACTGTTTTTCTTAGTGGCTGCACTAATTCACAATCCCACCAGCAGTGCACAAGGGTTCCCTTTACTCCACTTCCTCTCCAACACTCCTTATTTCTTGTCTTATCGTCAACAGCCATTCTAACAGATGAGAGGTGGTACTTCATTGTGGTTTTGATTCGCATTTCCCTTTCAGCTAGTGATGTTGAGCACTTTATTCATATATCTGTTGGCCATCTCTACGTCTTCCTTGAAAATTGTCTGTTCAGGTCCTCTGCACATTTTTTAATTGGGCTGTTTGTTGATGTTGTTGTTGAGTTCTGTGAATTCTTTACATATTCTGGATATTAGCCCCTTATTGGATGTATTGTTTGCAAATATCTTCTCCTATTACACTGGCTGCCTCTTTGTTTTGTTGGTTTCTTTTGCTGTGTAGAACATTTTTAGTTTGATATAGTCCCACTCATTTATTTTTGCTTTTACTTCCCTTGCCTTTGGGGCTTGGATAACTATTCTTCATCCTACTAGATATCAACTGAAGTATCACTACTTCAGAAAGGATTTCTTTAACCTCATTATCTAAAATAGACTGCCCCAATTAATTTTCTTCTCATAATAATCTGTTCCTTTACATCATAGCATTTATCATAATTTGTAAGTATTTATTTATATGGGTTTACTTGTTCAATATCTTCTTCCTTTATTGCACTGGCAGTGATACAAGAGGAGTCACTGTGTCCTTAATGTCAAGTCCACAACAAAGGACGGATGACACTACTTTGTCACATTTGCTTTCTTACATATTTTTAAATTGTTCAGATGAGAATGTGTTCATTATAAAAACTGAAACACACAGAATTACACAGAGAAAAGTGAAAGTCCTCTCAGCACTCTATCTTCCAACCAAATGTGAACCCCAGAGCCTTTCCAAGAGAGCACCGAAACAGTTTAGCAAACGAAGTTTGTCCAGAAGGTGTCTGGCCGGGTCATGTGAAAAATAGAGACATTTATTGAAGAAGATATAAGATACAAGAAACACTGTATATAGGACAATGACACCTCAGTCCCCTTCAAAGTAGGCACCTTGGAACTTCACACAGTTCTCCCAGTCGCCATCAGCTGCCCTATCGTTTTTTCCTAAATCTCACCCACTGTCTGAAATCTCTTCCCTTTTAGTTTTAGGGGAAGCCAGAAGTTTCAGGGTGCCAAATATGGGCTGCAGGGTGGCTGAGTCACATGGGGGATTTGATGTTTCACCAAAACACTCTACACGAGATGTGTGTGATGCAGAAGCGGGTGCACTGTCGTGATGAATCTACCAATTACCAGTTACCCATGGCTGTGGCCTTCTGAATCATCCAAATAGTTTCTGTGGAGGAACGTTCAGGCCTAATGCAAAATTTGATGCAGATTTGTTGCTCTACTCACTCAGTCATCTTGAATGCAATGGACACGCGGTACACAGGCTCACTCAATGGCGTCCACTGCCCCCACTGACCAGTATAGTAAAATCGTCATTGTTACACATGTGCACTCCAGTCCACTTTCCTAGGCTGCCAGATTACATTAACGTCATACAAACTGTTCTTGTTATATTAACAATAGCTAGACTTTTTTTGGATAGACCTCATATAAGCTTCCAAATCTTTTTTTGTATAATTACATGCATGCATGTGCAATAGAAATGAACACACATGTATTTAAAAACTTAAATTGAGCGATGCTTATATACTGATCTATGATCTGCTTTTTTCACTTAACAGATTGTTTTGGAGATTGTCCCGCAACAGTGCAGACAGATCTACCCAATTCCTGCAAACTGCTGCAGAGTTCTGTTTTATGGATGTGTCATTGCTCTAATTTAAAAGAATCCCCATAGCTTTTATTATCTTACTCTAGCTAAATTTTGTTTTAGCATTCCTGTTCTGTTATCTTAAGGGGGAAAATCAGTATTTGGTAATTAGTGTTGATTTAAGGACAATTTGCTCGAAAACATTTCCTTTACAGTATGCTTTTCTTGAACTTCCTTTCCACTACATTCACACAGATAATGTCAACATGACTTGCTTCAATGAACAGAAATAAAACGGGAAGACACAGTGCAGGTTTTACGAAATCTCAGATAAAATAGTTTAATTAGGTTTGCTTTTACCATGCCATAAACTAGCCAGGTCCACAGAGATCTAGAATCTATCTTCCTTTCTGAGATAATGAATTCAGATATGCATCAGGGATCCTCAGGTGATAAGAACTTTTTTTCTTACCATCATGCCAACCAGTCCCCATAGTCCATGAATAAGGCGTGGAGCGCTCAGACATCATTCTGGCACAGGGACTGGGGAAGTTAAGACATCCTATAAATTCTCTTTTGCCTTCTTAATGCTATTAGTTCTACAGAGCAAGTTAAACTATAACTCCATTGGATCGAAAGTCTGACTCCAATCTCTATGCCAGTTTTGCAGTTCCAACCTCCAGATCTACGAAGTCAGTATCATCTATAGTGCCAGGGCTTTAACAAGTGGACCGAGTTGATGAAGCTGCTACCTTGACAAATCATTACCATTTACACAGAGCTATAACTGGATACTCTCAGATGAGCTACATTCACCTGTACACATATTTTCAATAGATGGCCATCCTACTTTATGTATTTTAAATGGCATGGCTTTTCACACATGAGTGAGAAACAGGTAGTAACAAAGTGAGTAACTATGGAAGAATTGGGAAATCTTCACCTCTGAAGATTGAATAGTTATTCAAGGAGAATAGTATCTTAGTTATCCTTAGTTCTAATCATAACTCTACTATGATATTTCTGGTAATAGTTCCAAATTAATATTCTTGCCCTGGCTGGTGGCTCAGTTGGTTAGAGCATCATCCCATACACCAAAAGGTTGTGGGTTCAATCCTCAGATAGGGCACACACCTAGGTAGTGGGTGTGATCCCCAGCTGGGGCACATATGTGAGGCAACGGGTTGATGCTTCCCTCTGACATTGATGTTTCGCTCTCTGTCTCTCTCCCTCTCTCTCTGAAATCAATAAAAAAAACCCATATTCTTGGGTGATGATTTAAAAAAATCAGTTGTTTATTCCATTTTATGTAATTATACCTTATACTGTATCCCATATGGTACATGCATTGGATTACCTTCAAAAGTTGTGAATTCTGATGCAAATTAAACCACAATGAGAATGACTAGTAAAGCAGCTGCCAGAATGGCTATCATCACTAAACCCACAAATGGCAAGTGCTGGCCAGGATGTGGAGAAAAGGGAACCCTAGTGCACTGTTAGCAGGAATGCAGACTGGTGCAGCCACTGTGGAAAACAGTATGGAGTTTCCTCAAAATTTAAAATGAACCTGCTCTACGACCCAGTGTTTCCACTTCTGGGGATTTATCGGAAAAACCCTAAAACACTAATTTGAAAGAATATATGCATACCTTTGTTCACTGCAGTTATTTATTATAATAGTTGAGCTCTGAAAGAAACTCAAGTACCCATCAACAGATGAGTGGATAAAATAGCTGTGGTACATACATACAATGAAATATTACTCAGCCATAAAAAAGAATGAAATCTCATTTTTGACAGCATGGATATACCTAAATAGTATTATACTCAGTGAAATGTGTGTCAGAGAAAGACAAATATCATATGATTTCACTTATAGGCGGAATCTAAAGAACAAATCGAACAAACAAAATTGAAACAGATGCAGAGATACAAAGAGAGAACTGGCGGTTGCCAGAGGGGTGGGAGGCCTGGGGCACTGGGTGAAAGGTGAAGGGACAAAGAAGTCCAGATTGGTAGTTAGGAAACTGTCCCGGGGAAGGAAGTAAAGGTTAGGGTTTATAGTCAGTAACTATGTATGGTGCCAGCTGGGGTACTGGAAATACTGAGGGAACACTATGTAAAGTACATGATTTTCTGACCACTAGGCTGTACACCTGAAGCCAATACAAAATAATAAACAAGATAAAAAAGAATGCATCTATGACATTATAAAATAATTGTGAATTCTGAAATACATTTGGTTCCATGAGTTTGGCATGAGGGACTAGTCCTGTGCTGTGTTCTCTCGTGGCTCTCAGTTCAGAATTCAGTCCTCACACAAAGATGCTGCCACGGACAGAAACAGACTTCCGCCAGCTACCCAGGCTTCTTCAGCAACACCTACGGTTCAAGGTTCGTGAGCTAGCCACTCTTGGCTTTTTATTGTTGTTGCTTGGAAATCTGGATAGAAAAATCACTATGCAAGATTTTTTTGTACATGATTTCAGAGATTCTGATCTATAAGGCAAATTTGGACAAACCTGATAATTTGTACAACTATAAAAATAAAATTATTTAAAATAATTTCCTTTCTTTCTGTCACTGTAGCAGAAGCTACACACATATTAAAAAACTTACTGCCTCCCCTCCCTATGCCCGCACTTTGAGTATTGGCAACCTTAAGACAGCTTAATTATTTTCTAGCATCTTCATCATTTTGTGAAATCATGATGTTAGATAATGGCCATTTAATATAAAATGTTCTCTTTCCTATGGAATTGTGACTTCCTACTAATTATGAATTAAAGCCTAATTTAGTGTGGCTGGAAGCCAAAACGACAAATGAAATTTATAGATCCCAACGTTGGTTATACTGAGAGAAAAGCACTGTTAGGCAACTTGGAGTCAAAGAACGTTACCTGCTAGGCTCTGGTGGCTGAGGCAGTGTGCTGACTGCTAGGCAACATGCCGCAGCAGAAACCAACACCGAGAGGGAGAAGTGCTTGCCTTGTAAATTAGCCAGGCAGAAGTGATGCTGGGTCACCTGTTTATTAGCATGCACTTTACAAAGTTCAGGGCACGTATGGATATGCATTCATTCCATTTTAGGTTACACCTTATTGAAAACACATTCTGTAACATAAATAATTCATCAGTGCATTGTTTGAAATTTAAGATTATAAAACTGAATGGCAATGTTCTGTTTTATGACTGTTTGTATTTTCAAAGAGAAAGACAACTAGGATAGATGGACTTTCTAACCTTTATATGAACCTATTAGGGAGAACAACACAACAGAAAAGAAACCACCCTGCCGCCTCCACACACCCCTGCACAAACACACTTTCTCTGTTCTCTGCGGGCTCACATAAAGCCAGGGGTTCGGGGCTGCTGGTGCAGGGGCAGGATGAGCTGCGCATTAAGGTGTCCTGCCTGCTCTTGTGCCACAGCTGAGGCTGGGAGACCAGAACTGACTGTGAGCAAGCCGAAACAGGAGTTCTTTGGAAAGAAGAGACCTGAGACTCTTCCAATTTAAGATAATAATTACCTCCCCATCCTCTTGTCACAAAACAGGTGATACAGGTTGGCAGAGGGCAGAATTAGGAAACAATAGAAATTGGTGGGTATCTAGTTAAAGGGCTCGCCTACGTTGTTGATAGTATAGATAGTTCCCAGAAGTCATTACTTAAGTGGTTTGTCAGGACTGTTAACTCTGAGACTGTTTCCCTGATTTTTAATATGGCTGCATGGAGAAGCATATTTGGGTTAATGTATGAACCCCAACTGGGCATCGTCTATGAAAATTAGAGATGGGAGAACATCCAGCCTCTTAGGGTGACTCAGGGCAACACCACACAGGGTGTATCCTGAAAAAGGCAACTGCCCAACCCCCTTCTTAAATGCCCAGTGGGGCACTGCAGTGGGCACAGCTAATACACTGTAAATGCAAGCCCTGTTGGACTGGCACTATGGTCACCAGGATGTTTCCCTACTGAACACGCCTCTGACCCAGCCCACGATAAAAGATGCAACCAGAGTGCACCTAAAGTTCTCCCACGCTCCTCTGTTACTGGGGACTGGCGTGTGGGAATAACTTCCTTCGGCAGGGAACTACATCTGATTTACTGTTCCAACTTCCTTCAATGGGCTTTATTGATTCTAAGAAAATTAGAACAATTCTGTAGAAAGGGAGAAAGAAACAGAGTCAAGAGAGGAGAAAACTAGCATGGACAAATAAAGTGGAAACATTTTGGTTGCTGTAAACACATGGAGTGGAAAAAGCAGAAATCGACGGGGAGAACAGAGTTTTAACGGAGCATTACCAAGACTGTCAGGCCCACTGGGTTTCTCCCAGTGCTCTGGCACTAAAAGGACCCACGCAGGTCAACTATCTATCCCAGATTGGAAGAATTTAGAAAACTGGATGACAAGAAAAAGTCGCATGAATTTGATATCGAAACACAGGAGGTGTCAGTAAGAAAGACTGAATCTGAGGAAGATTGATGGGAAGACCAGGCAGGATCTCCTGGCTCATTAGAGTTGGCCCTGGGCCAGCACAGTAATTGAACCTGACATCCCTTGTTTGGGTCCAACTGAATGATAAATGGAAGGAATAAAGTAAAAATAAATAAGTGGGTTATGCTAAGGTGAAAATCCAACATTATTCTGTTGTCTGAAGAGAGACTCCGAACAGGAGAAATACTTTCTTAGCTCAAGTTCCAATGCAATCTGGCCTGCCAAAGTCGCCTCTGCTTCAGAAACGGACCAAGTGGAACGGAACCAGCAAATCCGAGTACACTCACCAGCAAATGCCTCTGTCTTGCTTCACCCTGAACCAGGAACAGTCCATGTAGTCATTCTTGCCTCCACAGAGAAATTCGATCTAATTGCAAGATTTAACTTTAATACATATTTTTCTCATCTCAAAGAGATGTAGGAGTCGTGCTTGGAAAATGTCATATATTTTATAGCAGTGATTTATACTTCAGATTAAATTTGTATATAGATCCAATAAAGAAAAAAAAAGGAAAGAAGTTTTATCAGAAACAGAATCACACTGTAGCATTCCTAAGGTAACTTACGAGAGAAACATGGACGTTTTCTTTCCAACAATCAACCTTGCTAGCAGGCCAATTCAGGCAATTTTATTTAGCACCACCAATTTCCACCTACCTCTTTTTAATTCATTCATGGAATGATTAATACCAAGAAGAGTTTTCACTTTTTAAAGTTCCATCTAGTTTATAGTTAAAAAAAATTAGTCTAAAGAAAGAGAAGTATATAAGAAGCAAAAGAAAAAAGGATTGGAGGGAAGTATACTAAATACTAAAATAGCCCTGGCTGGTGTGGCTCAGTGGATTGAGCGCTGGCCTGAGAACCAAAGGGCCGTGGGCTTGATGCCCAGTCAGGGCACATGCCTGGGTTGTGGGCCAGGTCCCCAGTAGGGGGTGCGTGAGAGGCAACCACGCATTACTGTCTCTTCCCCTCTCTTTCTCCCTCTCTTCCCCTCTCTCTAAAAACAAATAAATAAAATATTTAAAAAACTATAATGTTAACAGTGGTATATATAGTATATACAGTGGATGGAAAATTATAGGTAATTTAAATGTTTCTTTGAATACGTGTAAAACCATTGCAATTGTCCCAAGTAAGCACAAGTACTTAAGTGATTACTGACATATCACTGGTATCCGTTTTTAAAAAACTTATTAGAAAACAGATTCTTTAAAGGACCCTCCCTAACCCCTATGCACAGTCCTCTAAAAAGGATCACGGTTGTTCATATGAGCGGGTGTAGCCGGATGCCCATTTCACAGCTCATTAACCTTGTTCAGCAGTTTAAACCTGACTTTGGGACCATAGGCTGAGGGTGGTGGCAAGAAAGTGCATTTGAAGTAGTTCATTAAAGCCCTGACTGGCGCGGCTCAGCTGGGTCGCAGCAGCTCGCAAGGTGAAAGGTCACCGGCTCAGTGTTTCTCTCCCTCTTCCTCCTTCCCTTCCTCTTTAAAAAGTAAGTAAATAAATATTTAAAAAAATAAAATGAAACAGTTCATTTTATGCTACACAGTATTTCATAATTTCTGTAGAATACATGAGCATAGTTCTTAGAAGTTAATGTTAAATAGTTTATGGTATTAAGTCATAATTCTAATTCTGTGACATCTTTGTCTTTAAACCTCTGATATGAAAAACTTCCATATGTAAGCTTTTAATTAAAAATTCATTTAAATAAAGTATCCAATGTCTATAATAAATTCTCATTTGTTTCCCCCACATCTGAGATTAATGTATGCCAGACTTTTCCTTACTCACAGGTTTCTTCATCACGACATTTTCTTCTCTCTTTCAAATAAACAGTTATGTGAAGGAGAAATTTTAACTTTTCTTTACTTTTTTTTTTTTTTTTTTTGCCAGCAGTGACTGGTTAAAAAAGATCTTGGCCCCAGTCTGTTTTTTATATCCAAACACTTGAGAATATCTTGTGTTTCATAAGGAAATTAATGATAATCTGTACTAATAAAATTGTACCAGTACCCAATGGTAACAGAGAAGTTTTTTCCATTTTACAGCCTTGAGGCCACACTCACCCATATGGAAGTCCATATCAACTGAAAAGTCATTTTTCCTCCCTTAGGTAAAAGTTTTTTTCCTGTCTCTGTTTGGAGATCGTAAATGGATAAACTTTACTTTTCTTAATCTACAATGGACATGACACAGGGACTTACCCTTTAGAGAGAGGACAAAAAACTATGAAGTCTGCAGGGTGTGAAATTAAAATCTTCACACTGACACAAAAGACACCAGTGAAACGACACACACTATGACCCTAGCGTGAAGCCTTCTGGTTGGAAGAGGAGTCAACGTCATGTGACCAGCAGTTTGCACATCAGTGGAAATATTTTGCTGTTCACAGAAGTATTTATATCCAGAAGGAGAAGATAAAAGGATTGGGGCAAGCTGTGGTAAAGCGCCAACTCACTGGAGAGGACAGTTCTGGAAACGCTGCGGAGCTCCAGCAGCGTGGATGAGGGGCAACGGGAAACCACAGTGGTGGCTGAGGGTGGTTCGTCTGTGAGCATCACAGCAGTCCGCTGACACCCACTGTCTAGACAGGCCACGGATCCCAGCAGTTTCGGGTCAGTTCCCGTGTTAGTGCCGCCACTGATTAGCTTGTTCCCTTGTAAATCAACGTTTGTGCTACAGTTATGATCCACCGCTGAGATGAAGCAATACTTCCACTTTCACCAGAATCTGGTTCCTCTACCCTAGTCCACTTCTTTCCAGCCAAAGCCCAGAAGATAGGAGCTGGGTGTGGGGTGTATCAGCTGGTCTACAGAGAAGTTTTATTTTAGGAACTGCCCATTTCTCGACATGAGTGGAGGCCGTGAGGACAGCAGATGTGGATGGAGTGAAGGGGCAGTGACTGAGGACCCTCCTCTGAGCTAGCTGACACAGTACATGCCTCCAACTACCCACAGAGAAGGGCACCACTCCATTACCAGAGAGCACGTAGAAGCATCCCGACAAAGTCCACACAGAATGCCATTTGTGGTAAAGAGTCCATTCTTCACCTGGTAGGGCAGGCGTCCCAAGATGAGATACTTCCAGCCTTCATTAAGTTGTGGGGTTGGCCAAAACGTTCGTTCAGTTTTAAAGTAAAAATAAAAGAAACGTTTTTCATTTTCACCAATAACTTTACTGAACATCATATTCACCGTTTTGTTCCACTACCTTCTGCAGTCTTTCAGGCACCTTCACAATTCCATCTTCCCCAAACTTTTTATCTCTTTGAGCACAGAACTATTGTTCCAGGTGCCTTTTGCAATGTTCTAGGGAACTGAATTTTTTTCCATTAAGAGAACTTTGTAAAGACCAAATAAATGGAAGTGCGAAGGTGCAGTGTCCTGTGAATACAGCGGATGAACCCAAACTTCCCAGCCAAGCTGTAACAGTTTTTGTCTGGTCATCAAAGAAACACGCGGTCTTCTATCAGGTCGGGCAGAAGTAACGTCTGCTTGAGTGTGGTTGGTAGGGTAAAAATATGTGGTTTTAATTTGAACATTTCGCCTAAAATGTCATATGGTGTGCTTGAGTGTGATATTGTTATGTTACAGAATTACATGCGTATGATTTTGTAATAAAAGGGGGCATTATTTATGCTGGACCCAGTATGTTAGAAGTGGTATATATATACACACATATATTAAATATAGAAATAGTATACAAGAATGTGCAGCTGAACGGAAGATACATTAGTCAATGGCCACTTAGTACATTTATTCTTTGTCTTCTCCATTATAAGTATTCTTACTGACAGTCTTTTTTTAAAGATTCCATTTATTTTTAGAGAGCAGGGAAAGGAGGGAGAAAGAGAAAGAGAGAAACATCATTGTGTGGTTGCCTCTTGTGAGCCTCCAACTGGAGACCTGGCCCACAACCCAGACATGTGCCCCGACTGGGAATTGAACCGGTGATCCTTTGGTTCACTGGCTGGCACTCAATCCACTGGGCTACGTTGGCCAGGGCCAAAGTCTTTGATTTACATACTTGGTAGTATCATGCATGATCCCGACCAGCTTTTTCCCCAAGGCAAAGCATGAAGCCTGCAACAATCACCTTTTTCAACATGGCTAATGATCTTAATTTGGATTTTTGGACGCTATCTTTTTTCTGTCTTTCTCCTGGTGTCCTACATAAAGTAAGAGCTAAAGTTCTCCAGATACAATTTCACTTACATGTAAAAAAGTAAAAAAACGTCAGTAAACACATGTCCACAGAGCATAGTCTCAGGAAACGTACATTGTACCCAGTCCTCTGTCGAGAGGGAAGGCCCGAGACTACCACGGAACTGCTCTGTGCCTTACTGAGAACGACACGGTGCCAAGTGTGTCTGCTGACTGTGTCCAAACTGTTGGCCAGCACAAAACCCCACAGGTCCTGAAGAGAAATTTAAACCGTTATTGTGAAACCAAATATTTAATTACTTTTGCTAATGTTCACTTTTTTCATTATTTTATCCCCAAGTGTGTGAATGTGCAATCAGGAGGCAGATGTGCACCTTTTGTTTTATCTTCAAAGGGTAAGGTGCAGACAGACGGGATGGAAGGCTGGAAAACTGAGGTTCTGTGTGGTCAGGGGGCTTTGTTAAGGTTTTGCTGCTAGCAAGTGGTAGAGGCAGGTACTGATGAATCCAGGTCTTTGGACTTGAATTCTAATGCCCTCTCCTCTAAAGTGACGCTGCCTGTCTGCATTGCAAGAATTTTACCTTGAGAAACCTAAGCAACAGACAAGCCAGAGGCCATGGCAGAGGCTCGGAAGAAGCTCTGTGGCACGGTGGAACACCTTACTGCTTGTTGGGGAGTTCGGCAACGGCAGCTACTTCTTAGCTTTAGACCAGGTCTGTGCTCACTACTTACGTAAACTATCTTGTGTAATCATCATGACAGATCTATGAGGGAGATGTTATTACCCCCACTTTATGGATTACATTAAATGATTTGTTCAAAACCACATAGCAAGCATTCAAACTTTGGCCTATAAACCTAGGTGTTATATTTATTACACCTGGCCTCTTAACTCTTCTAAACTGGTCTCTTTGGGCTTTACTTTCTGAAGTTTCTGAGGGTTTTATCAGGTAATATATATGGAAGAGTTGTTGGAAAAGCATTATTAAGTCTAGAGCAGTAAGTGACACTGAACAGTGTTCCTTTATGTGCACTGTAGGGGAACTTAGAGAACGTGGGCCAAATGAACACCTCTGAAACGTCGGTTCGTGAGGCTAAAAACAGGGACATGACAGCAGGAAAGGGCAGTATGGAACAAATGTCACTAATCATAGCATTTTTCCGAGTTCAGTACCCTGGAGAAGACTCACCAAGGAAATACAATCCTCGCCCACTGCTAGATCAACAAAGAAACAACATATTTATGTCATATGTTCCAAGGGTAACCTCAGGTTTTTCCCAACTATTGGAATTTCAGAGTATGAAATTTTGAAGTGGGTTTTTATCCTACACGAGTCCTTTGTTTTCTTTTAAAATATTGTTTTAAAAATTATGTGGGTAATATACCATTGTTGTAGAACATTTGGAAAATACAGAAAAGTGTGAATAATAAAATAGCTCTTACAATCCCTTTGCCCACAACTTAGAGAGATTTCCTGAGACCAAGGACTAGCACTCTAGAGGCTAGTAAGCATGAGCTGCTGGCTGTTTCCCAGTGCAGCGTGTCCCTCCTCTGGTGAGAACGCTTGGACACATTTCCTCAGGCTGGGCTCATTTCTTGGAATTATGCTATGTCTCTATTATTCCTACCTACCCCATTTGTTTCTGTTTTCTTCTATAAATAGTGTGTGCAAGAGAAACGGATGATTATATTAGTAGCTTTTAACAGTGGGAATTATAGCAACAGCCCAGCATCGTGGCTTAATTAAAAGCAACATCTTTTAATCAAACACGTAAGAATTTCAATGCATTCAACTATTCTTGGTGGTAATGCATTGCGGGCAAGGACTTTCCGGTTATTAACCCAACTTAAACACAACACTTTAGACTGGCTGGGCCTTTCTTTCACCCTCCTGATGAAAGATGGAGGACAGAGGGCATCTTTACAACTTCATATTTTCTTTTAACATATTCAGCATATTCCTTTCTGAAGTTTTCAGACTATCCCTTTTCATTGTCATCATTTTATGTGCATCATTTCATTAGGTTTTGTTCTTGTTTTGTTATTTACAATCCACTCAAATGACTGTGTGCATGTGTAGTGTGTAAACCGTTACTGGATAGAGCTAAAATGATAGTTCTGGGTCTAGGACCCAACATTTCAGGAAGCTGTTTGAAAAACCTAAGGAGAAATTCTATTTAATATCTTGAAACTGAGTTTTTAATTTTATTTTTTTATTACTTAAAAATTTATTGTGTATTTCTTTCCATTACCATTTATCCCTCTTACACTGCCCCCTAGCAATCACCACACTGTTATCCATGTCCATGAGTCCTTTTTCCTCAATCGCTCCAACCCCCAACTGCCCCGCCCCCACACAGCTGTCATCCTGCTATGAGTCGGTCGCAGCCCAAGTGCCCATCAGTAGATGAGTGGCTAAAACTATGGGACATTTACACAATGCATTACTACTTGGCCATAAAAAAGAAGAAAATTTTACCCTTTGCCAGAGTATGGATGGACCTGGAGAACATTATGCTAAGTGAAATGAGCCAGTCAGAGAAAGACCATATGATTTCACTCATATGAGGAATCTAGTGAATAAACTGAACAAGAAACTGAGTTTTCACGGTAATAAAAAAGCCTTACAATGATATGTAATTTGAACATATATTATAAATGGATAGGTCTGGACACGTCTGACACAGTTCTTGATGGACAAGAGGCGGCGAGTGAAGATGGTCAGCATCATCATGTGTGGCCATCACTCATACACCCTCTGGTACAGAGGCAGTGAGGTCTGCTACTGAGCCCTACCACATATACCCAAGTAGTGCTCACGGGCCCTGGTTTGAGGTTAGGGATGTTAGTCTGGCTTCCATCTCTCTACCTTTGGGAGAATAACACATTATCATTTCCCGCTGGGTACATGAGGGCATCTGTGGAGTACTTAAAATATTTGTGTAAATGTGTATGTGAGATAAAGTCTAATTTAAACAAAAATGTCACTGTTAGGATTCTGGGCACAAGTGCAAGAAAGCACCGCAATCTGGTTGTTGTGTGTAGTTGAAACCACAACACCTACCCTTCTCTGAATGGCTAAGATTCTTCTGATCAAGTGATAAGACAAATTCCAGCTCTTAAAGTAAGTTTGATTCCTACCCTAAACCAGAATGACATTAGCTGAGTGTTGATACCTCAGAACCAAATCCAAGTTTCAGGCAGTATGAAAGAGTGAAAAAACTCTGAAATTTGGGCCTAGAGCAAAACTCAAGCCTTCTTTTCTTCTTCTGTGTTGTGTGACGTGGGTCAGTCAGTCAGCTCTCATTTCCCCATTAGAAACTGGGGTAATACTACCACTTAGCTCACAGGGCTTTGGTGCAATTTAAATGAGACGATGAATTTTAAACACATTCTTCCAACTCTAAGGTACTATGCTAAGGACTGTGAAAGATACATAATTTTCAGCATTGCACATTTATTACTAGCATAATAGAAATATGTTTCTTGAATCCCCACGGCTGCTGTTAATCCAGAATTTTGTTGCCAGAGATAAAACAGGTCATTGTTACAATTATTTACATGATTTTTTCTTCTCTGCAATATAAATGGTTACTGGCACTGTGATGTATAAAACTATGCAATTCTTAAGCAGCTTGTGGGCTAAAGCCTTGGTTTAAGCCATAGACAACGAAGAGGAACAAATTCAGAAATGTTTGTCCCTCCTCATGGCACAGCAAAAAACCAAACAGCATCTGTTGTTCTAGCACTTTAAAGATTATATCATCCTAACTGGAGCCAGAAGCAACCGGATGTTCATGTCAAGTTACTTAAGGTGGAAATAAAGATAGAAAACACTGCCTTTAAAAAAAATTGTATGTATTTAAGGTATGCAACATGAGATGTGTGTGTTTGTATCTCATGTTGCATACATACATACATACATACATACATATATGCAGTGAAATGATTACTACAGTCAGGCTAATAATGTATGAATCCTCTCATACAGTTCCAACTTGTTTCTGTGGTGACAACAGTGGAAATCTGTCTCAGAAAACCTACAGTATTCAGTACGGTATTACTAACTGTAGTCATCATTTCGATTTCTAGACTTCTGGAACCTATGTATCGCCGGAACTGCAGCTTCCTACCCTGTG